>CM041551.1:22721936-22724436 GCA_023238725.1 Scortum barcoo
CTTCATACAGACTGTGTATAAGTACTTCATACAGTGTATAATAATACTGACTGACTGTGTATAATAATACTGTACTTCATACAGTCACTAATAATACTCTGTGTGTGTATAATAATACTCTGACTGTGTATAAGTACTTCATACAGTGTATAATAATACTGACTGACTGTGTATAAGTACTTCATACAGTGTATAATAATACTGACTCTGTATAAGTACTTCATACAGTGTATAATAATACTGACTGTGTATAAATACTTCATACAGTGTATAATAATACTGACTGTGTATAAGTACTTCATACAGTGTATAATAATACTGACTCTGTATAAGTACTTCATACAGTGTATAATAATACTCTGACTGTGTATAAGTACTTCATACAGTGTATAATAATACTGACTGTATAAATACTTCATACAGTACTTCATACAGTGTATAATAATACTGACTGTGTATAAGTACTTCATAGTGTATAATAATACAGTGTATAATAATACTGTGTGTATAAGTACTTGTATAAATACATACAGTGTATAATAATACTGACTGTGTATAAGTATACTTCATACAGTATAATAATACTGACTCTTCATACAGTGTATAATAATACTGACTGTGTATAAATACTTCATACAGTGTATAATAATACTGACTTCATACAGTGTATAAGTATAAGTACTTCATACAGTCACTAATACTGACTGTGTATAAGTACTTCATACAGTACTTCATACAGTGTATAATAATACTGACTGTGTATAAATACTTCATACAGTGTATAATAATACTGACTGTGTTATAAATACTTCATACAGTGTATAATAATACTGACTCTGTATAAGTACTTCATACAGTGTATAATAATACTGACTGTGTATAAGTACTTCATACAGTCACTAATAATACTGACTGTGTATAAGTACTTCATACAGTACTTCATACAGTGTATAATAATACTCTGACTCTGTATAAGTACTTCATACAGTGTATAATAATACTCTGACTCTGTATAAGTACTTCATACAGTGTATAATAATACTGACTGTGTATAAATACTTCATACAGTGTATAATAATACTGACTGTGTATAAATACTTCATACAGTGTATAATAATACTCTGACTCTGTATAAGTACTTCATACAGTGTATAATAATACTCTGACTCTGTATAAGTACTTCATACAGTGTATAATAATACTGACTGTGTATAAGTACTTCATACAGTGTATAATAATACTGACTGTGTATAAATACTTCATACAGTGTATAATAATACTGACTGTGTATAAGTACTTCATACAGTCACTAATACTGACTGTGTATAAGTACTTCATACAGTGTATAATAATACTGACTGTATAAATACTTCATACAGTGTATAATAATACTGACTGTGTATAAATACTTCATACAGTGTATAATAATACTGACTGTGTATAAATACTTCATACAGTGTATAATAATACTGACTGTTTATAAATACTTCATACAGTGTATAAATAATACTGACTGTGTATAAATACTTCATACAGTGTATAATAATACTGACTGTGTATAAATACTTCATACAGTGTATAATATTACTACTGACTGTATAAATACTTCATACAGTGTATAATAATACTGTGACTCTGTATAAGTACTTCATACAGTGTATAATAATACTCTGACTCTGTATAAGTACTTCATAGTGTATAATAATACTCTGACTGTGTATAAGTACTTCATACAGTGTATAATAATACTGACTGTGTATAAATACTTCATACAGTGTATAATAATACTGACTGTATATAAATACTTCATACAGTGTATAATATTACTGACTGTGTATAAATACTTCATACAGTGTATAATAATACTGTGACTCTGTATAAGTACTTCATACAGTGTATAATAATACTCTGACTCTGTATAAGTACTTCATACAGTGTATAATAATACTCTGACTGTGTATAAGTAATAATAACTACTTGTGTATAAGTACAGTGTTCATACAGTGTATAATAATACTGACTGTGTATAAATACTTCATACAGTGTATAATAATACTCTGACTCTGTATAAGTACTTCATACAGTGTATAATAATACTGACTGTGTATAAGTACTTCATACAGTGTATAATAATACTCTGACTGTGTATAAGTACTTCATACAGTGTATAATAATACTGACTGTGTATAAATACTTCATACAGTGTATAATAATACTCTGACTGTGTATAAGTACTTCATACAGTGTATAATAATACTGACTGTGTATAAATACTTCATACAGTGTATAATAATACTGACTGTGTATAAATACTTCATACAGTGTATAATAATACTGACTGTGTATAAATACTTCATACAGTGTATAATAATACTGACTGTGTATAAAGTACTTCATACAGTGTATAATAATACTGACTGTGTATAAATACTTCATACAGTGTATAATATTACTGACTGTGTATAAATACTTCATACAGTGTATAATAATACTGTGACTC
>CM041551.1:22729436-22744436 GCA_023238725.1 Scortum barcoo
TCTCCTCCTCCCTCTCCTCCTCTCTCTCTCTCTCTTCTCCTCTCCTCCTCCTCTCTCCTCCTTCTCTCTCTCTCTTCCTCCTTCTCTCCTCCTCTCCTCCTCCTTCTCCTTCTCTCCTTCTCTCTGGCTCGGTTCAGTTCGGCTCATGTGCCAAACCTCTTCCCATCACTGCCATTCATACTTTAACTGCTGTGCACGCATGGTAGCAGTAGTATTGTAGTAGTTGTAGTAGTTGTAGTAGTAGTATTGTAGTAGTTGTAGTAGTTGTAGTAGTTGTAGTAGTTGTAGTAGTTGTAGTAGTTGTAGTAGTTGTAGTAGTTGTAGTAGTAGTATTGTAGTAGCTGTAGTAGTAGTATTGTAGTAGTTGTAGCAGTAGTATTGTAGTAGTTGTAGTAGTTGTAGTAGTAGTATTGTAGTAGCTGTAGTAGTAATATTGTAGTAGTTGTAGTAGTAGTATTGTAGTAGTTGTAGTAGTAGTCTGCAGGTCCTTCATCCCAAACACTCTCAGACTTTTCAATGCTGCTCTATGAATCTTTGTCATTGTAACAAACACTTCCATACCACAGTAGGACTGATGTTTATGTTTACTGATGTTCATCAATGCATGTTTACTGATGTTCATCAATGCACTGATGTTTACTGATGTTTACTGATGTTTACTGATGTTCATCAATGCACTGATGTTTACTGATGTTTACTGAGGTCCTAGCGATGCACTTTATGGTCCTTTTTTCATTCCACTCATTTACTTATACAGTTAATTCATATCTGCTATATATCCATATTCACCTGTGCAATAACACCTCACCACTGCACATCTAACTGGGTGAGACTGTGTATGTAAATACTGTTTATTTCTTTTTCTCTTATTATTACTATTTATTGTACATATTGTTTTTTTTGTGTCTTTGTGTGTTTTTTTGTCTATTATTTAATGTCTCTTTAACTTTGTGTTTGAGCTGCTGTAACAGTGAAATTTCCCCACCGTGGGATCAATAAAGGATCTTATCTTTCCTACATGAGGCTATTAGACTTTATAGACTATTAGACTTTATATTCCTCCCTCTACTGTAAATAAGAATTGTAATATTTATCTGTACATATATGTTCATGACCATAACGTGCAATATTTTCTATTCTATTTATGTGTAAATATGTACACTGGCATAGTTTTATAGGTGATAGTATATTCATACAATAGTCTATTATTTTTATGTGCAATATTCTTCATGTGCAGTATCTTTTTTTTTCTTGGAAATAGTTTATCAATGCAAACGTCTCAATCTGGTTCATTCACTTATACAGTAACTCCTTATCTTATCTTGTTACTTAAGACACTTTATAGTTGTATTTGTATTTCTTATTCTCTTATATTGTTTTATTTTTACTGTTTAGACTATTTTTATTATTTATTATTGTTATATTTTTTCCTGTACTCTGGCACAAAATTTCCTTTGGGATCAATAAAGATGTTCGTATTCGTATTGTGGTAGTGTTGTAGTAGTAGTATTGTAGTAGTGCTGTGGTTATTTCTGTAAATTTCTAAGTAAAACTGTTTATTAACTCATCAACAGAAAAGTATTACTGAATATTTTCTGTGTTTAAATAAAGTTGGTTTGAAAATTAAGCGGCTGTGTTGTTGTGTGTGTTTGCTGCCACCTGCTGGATGCACACACGTTTCACATCAATAATCGAACTGTGTATTGATTAAAAACATCAGGCTGGAACATAGACAATGTGTAGTATTGTGTGTACATATACTCCCATAATGTGTGCGGTAGTTTTTTATTTCTGAGTACATTTACTCAAGTACTGTACTGAAGTAACTGTACTTTTATGTTACTGTGTACTTCAGTTCCTGCACCACAGTTCACAGGGCGTTGTTATCAGAAGTAGTATTGGCAGTAATGGTACTTTTAGCCCTGTAGTTTAGTTCTTGTTATGTTGTGTTGTTATGTGTTGTGCTGTTGTTGTTGATGTTATGTTGTGTTTTTGTTGTTGTTGTTATGTTGTGTTGTTGTTGTTGTTGTTGTTGTTGTTGTTGTTGTTGTTGTTGTTGTTGTTGTTGTTGTTGTGTTGTTGTTGTGTTTTTGTTGTTGTTGTTATGTTGTTGTTGTTGTTGTTGTTGTTATTTATGTGTGTTGTTGTGTTTTTGTTGTTGTTGTTATGTTGTTGTTGTGTTGTTGTTGTTATGTTGTGTTGTTTTTGTTGTGTTGTGTTGTTGTGTTGTTGCACAGGCTCCACCAGGTGGCGGAGGTGAGTTGTCTTTTTTCACTGGCGGAGGTATTTACGGTGCAGCTGACATCACGTGAACGCAGCATAAAAAGACACACACACACACACACACTCCGCTCCGGTTACCGGGGCCGTGTTAGATGTGTTTCTATTTTCTCCATCTTCCCTCCGACCCGGAACCACTGAGAGAGAGAGAGAGAGAGAGAGAGAGAGAGAGACGCTGACGGAGGACGCTCCTCTTCTCTCTCTCCATCACGTCAAACTCCGCCTCGCGCTCTCCGGTCTGCACCGATCCGGTCACAACAACCGACCACCGAGCCGGACCGAGCCGGACCACAACATGTCCCTGCAGCTCCCCCCTTGCGTGATAGACTGCGGGACCAGGGTGAGCACACACGCACACACACACACACACACACGCACACACATGGATGCACACACTGTGAAGCCTGTGACGTCATAGGCGGCGAGATGTTTGTGTATGTGAACATCGTCATGTATGTAGCGCGTAGGTGTGTGTGTGTGTGTGTGTGTGTGTGTGTTGTTTTGGTTCATATTAAAGGGACCGTCCACCGGAAATAAAAATGCAGGTAGGACAGAAACGATTAAGCGATCGACAGACATTCATCATGATAATGACTGAATAATAATAATAAACTTTATTTATACTTCACATCTCTAAAAAGTAGTAAGTTTTAAGGAGGCAAATCAAACCAGATGGTTCATATTATAATTATTATTATTGTTGTTGTTGTTGTTGTTATTTGATTTATTAGAATAATAATAATATTAATAATGATAATAATAATAATGACTCGATATTCAACATTTCATGAATAATTATTGTTTGTACAGTTCATGGTACATTCTGCAGTATTTGTACTGTTTCCTCTCAGAGGGACAACCCTGATAACAACGACACTCTGTTATTTATGATCTGATATTATTGATCAGTGGTCAATAACACACTGTAGTGTAGCTGTGAGCGACATCAGGACTCTATAAAGTTTTTATTAACATCCAAACTTCTGCTGTTTTATATAATTTTATTCTTTGTGTCTGTCTGCAGTCTCTCTGTTAGAAAAGCTGCTTATTAACCAGTTATTACATGTTTACACACGATTATAGACGATCAATACATGATGGAAGTCTGTGCTGTGTTCGATGGCAGCAGCTGGTCTGGGATCAGGTCTATTCTGGTCTGAGGGCTGAATGTAGGACAGCTGCAGGAACTGGAACAGCAGCTCAACAAGAGAGACAGGCAGACAGACAGACAGACAGGCAGAGAGAGAGACAGACAGACAGACAGAGAGAGAAACAGACAGACAGGCAGAGAGACACAGACAGACAGACAGACAGACAGAGAACAGACAGAGACAGAAACACAGACAGGCAGACAGCAGGCAGGCAGGCAGACAGACAGACAGACAGACAGACAGGCAGAGAGACAGGCAGACAGACAGACAGACAGACAGAGACAGACAGACAGACAGACAGACAGAGAGAGAGGACAAAGACAGACAGTAACACAGACAGACAGACAGGAAGACAGACAGAACACAGAATAGAACAAACACAGACAGACAGACAGAAACACGACACAGACAGACAGACAGACAGAAACACAGACAGGCAGACAGACAGACAGGGACAGACAGACACAGACAGACAGGCAGACAGACAGATGACTGTAGGATGACTGAGTTACATACAGTGCTGTTGCTGCATTGTATAAATGTCTTGTGTTTAATATTTAGCAGTGAAGGTTAAAGCAGATGTTTTGACGTATGTGGACCCCCACTGTCCCACAGACCAGATGTTGAGAACCTCCTCAGTCAGTCACTTTTCATTCAGCTTTTATTTCTGCCTGCAGGTACACAAAGATCGGCTATGCTGGAAACACAGAGCCTCAGTTCATCATGCCGTCCTGTAAGTACCCCATATAAACCTGCCCCCCCCCACACCTGCTCTTCCAGTACACCTGTCTCTCTCTCTCTCTCTCTCAGATACTTAGTCATGTCAGTCGTGTGTCCTCTTGTTAAACAGGAAGTTTGTGTTCAGGATTTTTATTAACAGATGTTTTAGTTTTCTCTTTACTTTAGTTTTTAAACATGTGATTGGTTAGTGCCTCTGTGACCTTTGACCTCACACTGCTCTACATGCGTGTGTGTGGTCTGGATCAGGCATCGCCATCAAGGAGTCGGCCAGTGTGGGAGAACAGACTCAGAGGAGGCTCGTGCGAGGAGTCGACGACCTGGACTTCTTCATCGGAGACGAAGCTGTGGACAAACCCAACTATGCAACCAAGGTGGGGGGGGGGGGGTTGTTCTCGTGTCCTCATGTTTTTTCTGTGTCGTTGTTGTTGTTGTTGATGTTGTTGTTGCTGCGTAGTGGCCGATCCGTCACGGGATGGTGGAGGACTGGGACCTGATGGAGAAGTTTATGGAGCAGATCATCTTCAAATACCTTCGAGCTGAACCTGAGGACCACAGCTTCCTGATGGTGGGTCTGCATCTGTTGCTATGATTACCTGCAGCTCTCCCTGCGAACAGACAGCCAATCAAAGATCAGTATTTTCCATCCTGAATATATCAGAAGTGCTTAAAGAGGTTCCAGAAAGCAGATTCAGTGAAAACTCTCAGTTTAAGCTTGAGACGAGGGGAACTCTAAGTTTTCTGTTCCAGAAAGAGCTCAGAGTCAGTCACCACGGTAACAGAGTCTGAACTAAGCTGCTCTCTGCTGGTTTTCTTGAACAAACACTGAGTTCCTCTTTGTCTCGGTTTGTGTCCACGATGGCACCTAAATGAAAATAACAACATGACGTTCCTCCACTTTTTCACCTGTAATATTAAAATAAAGTTTAAATGTTAAATGAACAGTTTGTTCAAACTCTCCATCAGCTCCCATCAGATCTTATGACTCCTGAAGAGTGATGGATGATTATCTGGTTGGTTGCCTTGGTGAACTGTAGAAAAGGAGCTCTAGTGATGATTGTTACTGTCACACACACACACACACACACACACACACTTAACTAACAGGGGAAAAAAAACTCAAATCAGATCAGCATTTCTGGACCTGAAAACATTCACATGTCAGAGTTCAGTGTTAGATCTGAACCAGAACAAACCTCTGAAGACTACAA
Source organism: Scortum barcoo (assembly GCA_023238725.1). Lineage (NCBI taxonomy): Eukaryota > Metazoa > Chordata > Actinopteri > Centrarchiformes > Terapontidae > Scortum > Scortum barcoo. The sequence goes on from CM041551.1 coordinate 22,734,817, forward strand.
AAAACCCATAATGTCTGTGTGTGTGTGTGTCTGTGTGTGTCTGTGTGTGCAGACAGAGCCTCCTCTCAACACTCCAGAGAACAGAGAGTACCTGGCAGAGATCATGTTCGAGACCTTCAACATACCTGGACTCTACATCGCTGTGCAGGTGAGACAGACTGACATGTGAGACAGGCAGACAGGTGATTCAGGCAGACAGACAGAGTGACAGACAGAATGACAGGTGAGACAGGCAGACAGGTGAAACAGACAGAATGACAGGTGAAACAGGCAGACAGACAGACAGGTGAGACAGACAGGTGAGACAGACAGGCAGACAGAGTGACAGGTGAGACAGGCTGACAGAGAGGCAGGTGTTGTGAAACTAAATGTCTCCCTCCATCAGGCCGTGTTGGCGTTGGCGGCGTCATGGACATCTCGGCAAGTCGGGCAGAGAACTCTGACCGGCATTGTCATCGACAGCGGAGACGGAGTCACACACGCCATCCCTGTGGTGAGACACACACACAGACACAAACACTGGTCATTGTTTGGAGCCCCTCTGCTCACTGATTGGTTGGTGTGGCTGTCTGTCACAGGCTGAGGGCTACGTGATTGGCAGCTGTATAAAGCACATCCCCATCGCGGGGCGGGACATCACCTTCTTCATCCAGCAGCTGCTTAGAGACAGAGAGGTGGGGATTCCTCCAGAGCAGTCGCTGGAAACAGCCAAGGCCGTCAAGGTACCATGGTTCACCTCCTCTCCTCGCCTCCTTTCCTCTCCGTTTCCAGTGAGTGTGAGCGGTGGTGGTGGAAGTGCGAGTGGCGTGGAGTTTGAATTGTTTTCTGTCCCTGTATTGTGATTTTCCTCCAGTCTTCTTCATCTGTACACTGTGCATGATCAGGTAAGCTTTCCTTATTCCTTTACTGAGTGTTGGCCGACTGATCAGGGTTTTGTCAGGTGGCTTTCTGGAGGAATGGCGTCCTCCGAGATGCCACCTCCCTCTCTCCGGCAGGGAGTGAGGATAGTCCCGCCGGGTGGTGCCGTTACTGTGGAGGAGGTTCTGCTGGCTGCAGGTGAGCAGGTGGGACACGATCAGCTGTGCTTTGCATCGAGGATGAACAAAGCAGTGGTCGTGTTCCTGAAAGATGAGACTCTGGAGATGTCTTTCAGAGTGAAACACAGTGATGGTTCTTACCTGGTGTATGCCAGCTCGGGACAGATGTTTTGAATGTGGAGATGTGGGACACAAACGCTTTGCCTGTCCACACAAACAGCAGGCGGTTCACTCCGCTGATGCGACAGGTGTGGTGTGCGGTTCCGCTCGTTGACGGCGCGGTGGGTGATGCCTGACCAGGTGGGACCAGGGGGTCCCCGGCAGACTGGTCCGTGACCGGGGGTGCCACCGTCGGTGTCGCAGGCTCTGCAGACAGTGTCATTTGTTCAAATTCACAGTGTAATGGGCTGCAGTAAATCTGAGCAGCTCTCAGTCTGCAGACGCTGAAACACAATCACAGCCTGCAGAAAATGTGGAGGAAACCGCTACCACCAGCGCTGTAGATGAAAATCTTTGTGCTCAGTGTTACGCAGGCACAAGGCAGGCAGACCCAAATGCAGGACGTATACACAAACCAGGCAGAATGAGGTTTTGAATGCAAATTTAATAGAGCGAGATCTTACAGGAATCTTGACATGAAGAGCGTGATCTTGACATGGCAAAGGTTGAGAACGATCTGGCAACAAGACAGGGGAAACAATATATACAAGAGGTAATGGGAAACAGGTGGAAACAATCAGGGCGGAACACACAATGGGAACAGGAAGTCAAGGACCTGAAACGAGAGGAGAGTTAGGGTTTCAAAATAAAAAGGACATGCCAGAACAGGAAACAGAAAACATGACAGACAAAACTTAACAGATCTGACGAGACATTACAGTACCCCCCCCCTTAGGGCCCGACTCCCGACGGCCCAGGCTGCTCAGGATGGCGCTTGTAAAAGTCCATTAATGAGCGTCCTATCCACAATGAAACTGGCCGGGACCCAGGACCGTTCTTCCGGACCATACCCTGTCCAGTCGACCAAAAACTGGTGACCCCGGCCTCTTTTTCTGACCGCCAGCAGCTTCTTGACAGCATAAACCGGACCACTGTCGATCAGCTTGGGCGGTGATGGGGGCTTGGTGGGTGGAACCAGTAGACTCTTTAACCGGCTTAATTTTGCTGACATGGAATGAGGGGTGAACCCGGAGTGACCTGGGGAGCTTCACTTCAGAGACAGGGTTAATAATTTTTGAGATGGGAAATGGTCCTACAAACCTGGGCGCCAGTTTTCTAGAATGGACGTGTAATGGAAGGTCTTTTGTAGAAAGCCACACTTTCTGGCCTGGTTGATATGCTGGGGCCGGCCGACGGCCACGGTCTGCGGCGGCCTTCATTCGAGCCTGTCCTTTCTGCAACATGTCCCGTGCAGCTTCCCAAATCTTGTGACTTCTCCTGACCAGAGCATGAGCCGATGGAACAGGTAACCTCTTGTTCGCAAGTCCGAAAACACTGGTGGCTGATATCCATGGACGACATGAAAAGGCGAGAGTCCCGTGGCTGCTGTGGGAAGGGTGTTGTGCGCGTACTCTATCCAGGTCAGGTGTTGGCTCCATGTTGTCTGGTTCTGGGCTACAAGGCATCGCAGGCCGGTCTCCAGCTCCTGGTTCATGCGCTCCGTCTGGCCGTTGGATTCTGGGTGATATCCAGAGGACAGGCTGACGGTGGCGCCAAGGAGACGGCAGAACTCCTTCCAAAAAACAGACAAACAAACTGCGGACCTCTGTCCGAGACAATGTCAGTAGGCAGTCCATGAATGCGAAATACATGATTAATCATAACTTGAGCTGTCTCTTTAGCAGAAGGTAACTTGGGCAAGGGAATGAAATGAGCCATTTTGGAAAATCGGTCGACCACCGTCAGCACTGTAGTGTTACCTTTAGACGGAGGCAGACCCGTGATGAAATCCAGCGTCAAGTGTGACCATGGACGTTGTGGCACCGGTAGTGGCTGGAGAAGTCCCATCCGGGCCTGCCTCGACACCTTACCCCTGGCACAGACGGAGCACGCCGCGACGTAATTAGCCACATCTTTTTTCATAGCCGGCCACCAGAAACGCTGCTGGATAAAAAACAGAGATCTCCTTAGCCCCAGGATGACATGTGAGCAGAGAGGTATGAGCCCAGTGGATAACCTGAGATCGCAACGCTTCCGGTACAAACAACCGGTTGCGTGGACAATCCTTAGGAGTTGTTTTACCACGACCCGCTCGCTGCACCTCCTTTTCTATCGGCCAAGAGACCAACCCTATCACACGGTCAGGTGATAGGATGGTTTCAGGTTCCTCGGCCGTCGGTTCCGGTTCATACAGTTGGGACAGGGACATCGGGCTTGACGTTCTGAGATCCTGGGCCTGTACGATAGGGTGAACCGGAACCGGCTAAAGAAAAGTGCCCACCTTGCTTGACGAGAGTTGAGTCTTTTCGCTGACTTCAGGTACTCCAGATTTTTATGATCCGTCCAGACAATGAATGGCTGCTCTGCCCCCTCCAACCAGTGCCGCCACTCCTCCAGCGCTGCCTTCACTGCCAGCAGTTCCTTATTTCCCACGTCGTAGTTTCTCTCCGCAGCTGACAATTTGCGGGAGAGGAAGGCGCATGGGTGAATGCGATTATCTGCTGGAAGTCGCTGGGAAAGAACTGCTCCTATGCCCTCATTAGAAGCGTCCACTTCCACCACAAACTGAAGGGCTGGGTCTGGTACCGTGAGAATGGGGGCCGTAGTGAATTTCTGTTTTAGCTTATTGAAGGCCTCCTCTGCTTTGTCATTCCACTGGAACATGGACTTGGTAGAGGTTAAGGCATGCAGCGGTGCAGCAATTGCACTAAAATTTCTGATAAATTTATGATAGAAATTTGCAAAGCCTAAGAATTGCTGTACCTTTTTCTTGGAGGTCAGAGGAGGCCAGTTGGTAACCGCGTTCACTTTGGCAGGGTCCATGGAGATGTGATTGGCTGTGATGATGTAACCCAAAAAAGACACTGAGGATGCATGGAAGTCACATTTTTCAGCCTTCACATATAATTGATTTTCCAGAAGGCGTATCAGGACCTGGCGAACATGACGTTGGTGAGTATTTAAATCGGGGGAGAAAATAAGTATGTCATCAAGGTATACAAATACAAAATCATTCAAATATTCCCTCAAGATTTCGTTCACAAATGACTGAAACACTGCTGGGGCGTTGGTAAGGCCAAATGGCATGACTAAGTATTCATAGTGGCCACTTGGAGTATTGAATCCCGTCTTCCACTCATCACCCTCACGTATCCTCATAGGCATTACGTGATAGGCATTACGTAGGTCCAGTTTGGTGAAAACCTTGGCCTGTTGGAGGAGCTCAAAAGCAGATGATATGAGAGGTAATGGATAGCGGTTTTTAACTGATTTGATTCAGAAGACTATAGTCAATACACATACAGGGCCGGAGAGTTCCGTCCTTCTTACCCACGAAGAAGAATCCTGCCCCAGCAGGAGAGGAGGAGGGACGGATGATGCCTGACCTCAGCGACGCTGTGATATATTCTTCCATGGCCTTTCTCTCAGGACCGGAGAGGGAATACAGTCACGCCTTAGGGATGGGTGCTCCAGGCAGGAGTTCAATGGCGCAATCCCACTCACGGTGGGGGGGCAGAGACGTAGCCTTGGTTTTATTGAATACTTCTTTTAAGTCATGGTAACAAGGTGGGACCTTGGAGAGGTCTGGATAGTCGCTGTGGTTTGGGATAGGGTCGCAGGTGGTGTCGGAGGACCTGGGGACAGAATGAGGGACAGACAAACAAGAAGCATGGCAATCCGACCCCCACTGTTTAACCCTCCCCGTTCCCCAGTCAATGTGTGGGTTGTGTTTGATTAACCAAGGGAACCCCAAAATGAGGGGATGAGTTGCACAACTGAATAGATGAAATCGGATTTCCTCACAATGATCTGAGTCGATTGTTAGTCTTAGCGGCAGGGTTTGATCTGTGACATAATTCAATAATTTGCCATCTAGAGACCTGGCTGTTACAGGACTGTGGAGTGGTTCAAAGTTTATGCCGAGAGAGGAGGCAAGAGCCTTGTCCATCAAACTCTCATCGGCACCTGAGTCAATCGAGCTTGCAGGGGAACAGTTTTACCTTTGATGGAGAGGGTGACGGGAGTGAGGGAACGAGGAGGATTATTCTTAATTTGGCTCACCAGGACCCTCCTTAACCCTGATGAGCCTCCTCTTTTGCTGGGCAGCGTTTGACCTGGTGTCCTGATTTCCCGCAATAGAAGCAGACGCTCTCCTTGAGCCTCCTCTGTCGCTCTTCCGGGGCTAATTTGGTCCTGCCCAGCTGCATAGGTTCCTCTGCTCCAGCAGGGGGCGAGGGAGACTCTGGTACTGGGGTAGACAGGTGGCTCGATCTGCGAAACTCACGGAAGGAGTCACGGCGGAGTGCAGCCCTGGAACCCCGAAGACTTGTGACTGACCCGGCCGACGTCTCTCTCTCTCTCTCTCTCACGGAGGTGATTGTCGATGCGAGAGGCTATTTCGACTAGGCTTTCGAAGTCCCTTGGGATGTCCAACGGAGCCAGAAAGTCTTTTACTTCCTCCGCGAGGCCGTCAACGAATGCGCTGATGATGGAAGTCTCGTTCCATCCGCTGTCCGCCGCCAGCATGCGGAATTCAAGGGCATAATCCACCACCCTCCGGCATCCCTGTTGGATTTGAGCAGAGCAGAAGACGCTTCCCGTGCGGAGACGTCTGGTCAAAAACACGGAGCAGAGCTTGAGAAAAGTCTTGAGCTGTTTGACAAACCTGGCGCCCAGAGACCACTCGGCCGTAGCCCAGGCAGCCGCCTCCCGGTCATGTGAGACACCATAAACGCAACTCGAGCTTGCTTCCGAAGCCGAAGGCGTTTGGGTCCATGGAAAAATGCAGGTCACATTGTATGAGAAAGGGACGACACTCACCGGACTCTCTGGAAAACTTGAAACTTGTGGTGAGGCCAGGCGGACTGGAGCGGAGGAGACAGGCAAGGAAAATGGCGCGCGGAGGCGGCTGAGGAGGCGCAGCAGCAGCAGCAGCCGGCGAAGCTGGTGGAGCCGGAGCGGCCGGCGGAGATGGCGGAGCGGCTATGAAGCCCTCCAGTCGGCTTGTCAATGACTGCATCTGATCGGTAAGTTGATTTACCCTTTGTGGCGACGGAGGCTTGTAAGTCGGCTTGGCTGTCCGTGAGCTGCTTCACCCCTGCTGCTATGTTGCTCAGCTGAGTGTCATGATGTTTCAGCCAGTAAGCCTGGGTATCTAAGGCTGTCTTGATTGTGTTAGCGTCCGCTGAGTCCATTTCCTGGCCAGATCGTAATGTTACGCAGGCACAAGGCAGGCAGACCCAAATGCAGGACGTATACACAAACCAGGCAGAATGAGGTTTTGAATGCAAATTTAATAGAGCGAGATCTTACAGGAATCTTGACATGAAGAGCGTGATCTTGACATGGCAAAGGTTGAGAACAATCTGGCAACAAGACAGGGGAGACGCAGACAATATATACAAGAGGTAATGGGAAACAGGTGGAAACAATCACACCAGGCGGGAACACACAATGAGGAAAGTCAAGGGACCTGAAACGAGAGGAGAGTTAGGGTTTCAAAATAAAAGGACATGCCAGAACAGGAAACAGAAAACATGACAGACAAAACTTAACAGATCTGACGAGACATTACACACAGGACAGCCTGTGTTCAGCAGCAGGGGTCATGTGAGGGAGACGAGTTGGAGTTTGACTCGGAGTCAGACACAGTATCTGTTGGTGAAGCCTCTAACAGGAACACAGACCTCTACTCTTTAGAGGAAATAAATCAATGTCTTCATGAAACTTTTAGAAAATCTGTCAAAGTTAGTGATTATTTCAAAGACACTGACAAGTTCATCAGGTCTGTCGGCGTCCTGAAAAGACTGGTTGGTTTCGACCTTTAGATGAAAAAAAACATTTTCGTCTAAAAAACATATCACTGTCCTGAGAAAAGAAGTAAAAGTTAAAACGGTTAGAAGGCTGAGAGGGTAAGATGATCATGTACCACGCAGTGTTTTCTTCTCTTTACTGCTTCCTGCTTGTTTCATCCTGTCTGTTTCTCCACTCTGACCTTTCTATGAGGAGCCTCAGAATAGGGTCTTTAAACATTAACGGTGGCAGGGACAGGCAAAAAAGAGCTCTAATTTCTGAAGTCTCTACCCAGAAAAAGCTTGATGTATTGTTTCTACAAGAAACTCACACCAAACCCACAGACAACACAGACTGGAGCTTATGATGGGATGGCTCATTTGTCCTCAGCCACGGCACTAACTTCAGTGCAGGAGTAGCTGTCCTGTTTAGAGCATCTGCCCACGCTACTGTTTTATCCTCAGTTGAGGTGGTGAAGGGCCGGCTCTTCATAGTCAGGGCAGAAATAGAGGGCTCTGCACTCTGCTTCCTAAACATCTATGCCCCAAATCAAGGAGCACAAAGAGTGGCCTTTTTTAACTTGTTAAAAAATGAACTTTTGAGTTATTGCCAATAGATAATAGATAATAGACAATAAACAATAAAAAAAAACTGACTTATAACTGGTCTCTGTGCAACAACAATAGACTTCTGTTCATAATCATCACTATTTCACTGTTTTTTGCACTCCCTGAGATATTATATATTTCTCATATGTATATTCTCAGGCACACTCTCTTCTGTACTATGTACAGGTTTACTTACAATTATAGTTATAATTATTTATCTGGATTATTTTTACCTTTTATTTAATTTAATTTCATTTTATTTTATTTCATGTCTTACATTTCTTACTTGACTATTTTCCACTATGTGTCTTCACTGCTGTTGTACGCTGTAAATTTTCCCGCTGTGGGACTAATAAAGGAAATCTGAATCTGAATCTGAATCAGCTCATCATTGGGGGGGACTTCAATTGCACATTGGATTTTACAGTGGACGGGACAAATGAGGAGCCCCACCCACAGTCACCTCAAAGCCTTAGTAACATCATCACACATCTAGATCTGTTGGACACATGGAGGGTCAAACATGGGTGAGGGTAAGTAACAACAGGGTGAGCGCAGCCAGACTAGACAGGATCTACATCTCCCAAAGTCTCAGCTCCAGATTAGCACACAGCAGCATAACTCCAGTCGATTTCACCGATCACCACCTTCTGTCACAACTTCAAGCACTTTTGGCAGCAGTGGAAAATAAAAAAGGTGATTTTAGTTCCTTGAAGTTGTGGTGGGAGGTAGGCAAGGCACAAATTCATGTTTTTTGTCAGCAGTACACATCCCGTTCCAGTGCTAAGATCAAGGCAGCAATTCAGAATCTTGAAACCAACATTAAAAACATTGAAAAATGTTTACAAAGACACTCTGATCCCACCGTGAGTCATCTGCTGCAGGAGAAGAGGCTGGAGCTGAGCTCCTTCCTGCAGGAGAGAGTAAAGGGGGCTCTTGTCAGGTCTCGTTTCCTCCAGCTAAAAGACATGGACGCCCCGATCTCTTTCTTTTTCAACCTGGAGAGATCGGTGGCACAGACAAAACAGATGACCTGTATTGAGTTTCCAGGAGGCGGAGTGACCACCGGGCCAGGCAAGATGAGGGGCCATGCGATGGACTTCTACGTCTGGCCTGTTTGGTGCAGAACAGTGGAGCATGCAGCGTCGCGAGGAGCTTCTGGAGAGGCTTCCTTAGCTCAGCCCGGAAGAGAAAGCTGCTCTGCACTGTGAGCTGACTCTGGAGGAGTTTGACAATGGCGGTACACCAGATGGCATCAGGGCGGGCGCCAGGGATCGAACGGTCTTTCCACAGACTTTTTAAAGCGGTTTTGGAACACTCTTGGACCTGATCTACACGCAGTTCTGTTGGAGTGCTTTGGAACAGGATCCCTTCCTGTCTCCTGTCAGCAAGCGGTGCTTTCACTGCTGCCCAAAAAAGGAAATCTGGCCTTACTTAAGAACTGGAGGCCAGTGTCTCTCCTCTGCACAGATTATAAGGTGCTTTCAAGAGCCTTATCAAACAGATTCAAGAACATCCTGGAAATCATAGAAGTTGATCAAACTTATTGTGTGCCTGACAGGACAATTATGGACAATATTTTTCTCATTAAAGATGTAACTGACCTGTGCAGATGTCAAAATGTAAATATTGGGATTGTGTCTTTGGACCAAGAAAAAGCTTTTGACAGGGTGGATCACTCGTATTTGTTCTCTACACTTAGGGCTTTTGGTATTGGTGGATGTTTTTTGGCTTGGGTTGGTTTATTGTACAGCAGTGCTCAGTGTATGGTGAAAATGGGGGCAGGGCTGAGTCGGCCAATCCCTGTGCAGCGAGGAATAAGACAAGGTTGTCCAATTTCAGGTCAACTGTACAGCTTGGCTATCGAACCCTTACTGTGCAGGTTGAGGGGTCGGCTCAGTGGAATTTCACTGCCTGGGTTGTCCAACCATGATCGTCTTTTTACTGTTTCTGCTTATGCTGATGATGTTAACATCTTTATCTCTGGTCAGAAAGATGTCCAGTGTTTGCTAGATGCATTGTC
>CM041551.1:22746936-22856936 GCA_023238725.1 Scortum barcoo
TGAGGACGACAGAGATGATCTGTCTGTTTCAGAGAAACGTTCACAGATACAAGCTGAGTTTTCTTTTGTCATCAATCTGAAACCAGATTCGCTGCAGTTCAGACGCAAGTCCAACATCCAAAAATCTTCACTTTCATTCAGAGCGGCGTCTCACTCATCCTGTTTCCTGGTTTGAAAATGCATTTGGGTGATCTGAACAAGAGCAAACAGTCCCGTCGCTGATCACACCTGTGTCTATCAGGCGTCTCCAGCTTGTGTTCAGGTGTCGTTACTGCCTGCGTCACTTTAACTAGAAGGTCAAAGGGCATCGTGCAGTTATTACGTCACGGATCATTAGTGTGTACACTACAAAGGATGTGTGGTCACATGTCCCAGACCACCTCAGCTGGACGTTTACACTCGATACACGACGATCTAGTCCCAGTGAAGCAGTCCGACACTGTCCGTTCTTTAATCCACAGTTCGGGATCCAGGACAGGCCTGACTGTGAGCCGGCTGGATGAATGATGAAGAATGAACGGTGTGTTTACCGTCACTCCAAAACAAAGAAAAATAAGATTCACTTCTTTTAATGCAGCAGTTGTGCGGACACCAATCAAAGCCAAGGACAGACCGTGTTGTTCTGTCTGAGCTCTGAAGCTGTCGGCGATCATCTCTTCACTCTTTTCCTCTTCATACTGTGTTCTGCTCTGTCAGTCACATCTGCTGCAGTGTGTTAGCATGTTAGCACGTCAGCTGATGAGCCCTGTCTGATCGTGTCTTTGTCACATGAAGACTAAATCCACAAACCATTCACGTGGATCATTCATTTTACTGTGAGCCCTCAAGCTGAGTCTCAGAGACGCCTGCTGTGTCTGAGCTGTTTCAGTGATGGCGTCTGTTAGTAAAGCTTAGTACCAAAACATAGAACATGATCATCCTCCAAATATCATGATAGTAATAATGCACGAATAACTTTTCATGTTGCATTACAGTGAGTATTATTCACCATCTTTGATTTGAATGTTTAAGCCGTTCAATCACTTTATTAATCGTATTCTTGTAACTTTAGATACAACAAACATGACTGGGACTCGAGCACGAGGTGACAACGTGAAGTTTCATATTAAGAGACTGTTCAGGTTTGATTCAGATTTCTGAAACATGTTTGAGGCCTGAAGTTGTGACAGTTTGCATGAATCCCATAATAATCCTGACAGAGGAGGTTACAGAGCATCAGGGGTTAAAGACAAACAGCACAAACAGAGTGATTTTCAGAAAGTAAAAAAAAATACACAACTGTAAAAGCTTTAAACTTTTCACACTCTGGGCAGCAGAGCTCTGATTGGTTGATGTCACAGAGCTGCAGCTAGTGTCATGTTTTATTTATTGTTTGTATTTATTGGTTTTTGTTTGTTTCTGTGTCCCTTCACATGCAGCTCAGAGTCACATCAGTCCGATCTGCAGAAATACTGTTCTTCTATTTAGATAAAGATAGTTTCAGTTTGTTTTGAATATTTTGAGTAGAATTATCCTCCAGAAGTGAAATGACGGATGGAACTCTGCATCACGAACTGTGAATAACTGTGTGTGTGTATGTGTGTGTGTGTGTGTGTGTTTTACCGCCTGTATCATAAACTGCTGCACTCGGAGTGTTTATATTTGTAAAGAGAACACAGAGAAGAACTAACAGATCACGTATATTATAAAGTCCAATAGAGACACAGATATAAATACATACTGAATGCTGGGAGTGCACCGAGGCATCAAACTGATCCAGGAACAGGTCTAAACCACAAGTAGCACCGTCAGCTGGAGTATGGTGCATTCAGGCGTTCAGTCATGTAAAGCCACGTAAAAAACACAGAACATGTTTCAGTAGATAGAAGCTCTCATGTCTTCCATGAAAAAGACAAATATGTGTGTGTGATTGAACCTTGGAACAAAAGACAACGGAGAGTTTCACTTTATGAATTCAGTGACAGTTATGAACTTTTGTGGATGCGGTAATGAAAGTTATTAATGATCACCGTTTGAGACGACAGAAGCAACACAAGCTGCTTTCATGTCAGCAGATGGATGGAAGTAAACTTGGATTTAATCTGTTTCCATTGCAACATAATCCAACGAAGAGCCAATCACAGCAGCGTTTTAAATGATCCCATAATGCTGATGTTGTGTGTGAGATCTTTGAACTGCTGACTGCAGGTTTATGATACTCAACACAGAAAACTGTGTGTGTCCATTTTTAACTGACCACATCAGATTATTAGAATAACAACATCTGTGTCCTGTAATTATGGGATGCTGAGTCGTAACTATGAGAAAATGTTTCATGCACAGCAGCAGCAGAGTGCAGAGTTTACACACTTTTATCTTCACTTTGCATCGTATCTGCATGCACAGTGACTCACACCACATCATCCTGCAGGTACTTAGCCTATTGATTATTGATTATCACACCTGAACAGCTGACTGTGCTCTCAGGTGAGCTTGTGCTTTGGACCTGAGTCTCTGGCTCGCTCTGAGTGTGTAAAAGACACAGCAGATGTTTAGTTTTATGAGGACGTCCACACAGCTGCAGTGAAATCCTGTTTTTGTGGACGAGCTGAAGTTGCACACGTGGAGCTGAGAGAGACTGAGTGAATGTTACTCTGCGGTTTGACACTGAGCTGCTGTCAATAAACACTCACCTGCAACCGCGACTCTGCTCTGACTCTGTGAACAAGGACTCAACATGGACACGAAAACAGGAGTTCAAGTATTTCTCACATTTAATCATTGATGGTTCTCACGTTCTGACTATCTGCAATCTACTGCTGTAGTGGAAAGTAACTAAGTATATTTACTCGAGTACTGTTCTTTCCATTTTCTGTCACCGTGTACTTCTACCACATGTCAGAGGAAAATGCTGCACTTTTTAACACATATATCTGATATCTGTAGTTACTTTACAGAAACTAATGAATGATGATACAACATTGCTCGTTTGAATCAACCTTTATTGATCCTGCTGCAGTAGGTATAAAGTGATTAAAATGATCAGCAGCAACATTAAAGTGATCAACACATTGATCATTAATAACTATATTTCAATCACAGAGTACTGATTGGTCTGCACACTGAGTACGTTTCACACATTACGGTAATACGTCACTACGTCCATTACGGTACAGCGGCCGGAACAGGAAGTGACGTGTGTGGCTGTTTGAAGCGGACGCTCGTGCTGCCATGACTGAAAGCGGCGCTCAGGTCTGAAAACAAACACGTTACTTTACTTTCCTGCAGTAATCTGAGTATCAGAGCTGCGTCTGAGTCACATTTAAAGTTTGAACTTTAAACCAAAGAAGACTATCGATCAGAATCAATCAGGTTTATTGATCAGCTGTGTGAACACTTAAAAGAAATCTGATGCTCTTAATATACAGAAACATACATAATGTTTAATACAAGAACAACAAGGTCAGCATTAAACTGTAAACATACATAAATTTATATTATAAAACCATCAGTAACATGGAGACAGTAAGACAGCAGTGTACGTGTGCTGACTGACAAAAAGCTTTATTTATAAAATACACAGATATATACAGTTAGATATAAAATACAGATATATACAGTTAAATATAAAATACAGATATATACAGTTAGATATAAAATACAGATATATACAGTTAGATATAAAATACAGATATATAGTTAGATATAAAATACAGATTTATACAGTTAGATATAAAATACAGATATATACAGTTAGATATAAATACAGATATATACAGTTAGATATAAAACAGATATATACAGTTAGATATAAATACAGATATATACAGTTAGATATAAAATACAGATATATACAGTTAGATATAAAATACACAGATATATACAGTTAGAATATAAAATACACAGATATATACAGTTAGAATATAAAATACAGATATATACAGTTAAATATAAAATACACAGATATATACAGTTAAATATAAAATACACAGATATATACAGTTAAATATAAAATACACAGATATAAAGTAGATATAAAATACACAGATATATACAGTTAGATATAAAATACACAGATATATACAGTTAGATATAAAATACAGATATATACAGTTAGATATAAATACAGATACAGTAAAATACAGATATATACAGTTAGATATATCATATACAGTTGTGGGTGGGGCACAGTGAGCCGGGGGAGTTTGGAGGATGTCCGGGCTTCTCAAACCTGCAATAAAACAGACTAGGCTCCTGTAGTTCATCATCCCCAGCAGGGATGAATCCAGTGAGGGTGGTGCCGGTTGTTACATAAGATAAAACTTTATTGATCCGACATCTGGAAAATTCACTTGTTACAGTGGCTCAAATAGTCAGACAAATATGAACAGAAGTACAAAAACAGATATAAAAGCAGTGCAGGGTGCAGTCTACATGCTGGAGCAGTGTGTTTACAGCAGTGTGTCTCTGCAGCTGTTTGCCCGTTTGGAGGTTCGTCGCTGTCTGAAAGACATCGAACCTCGTCTGTTTCCTGAAGATGGAGGACCTGAACATGGTGACTGACACGCCCACTTCCTGTCACATGAATCAGGATTGAAACCAGACTGATAGATTAAGTGTTAAATCTTGATGACTCTGTTTGATTCTGCCAGGTGAGGTGGTGGAGCTGTATGGAACAGAGGGAACCGGTGAGTTCACCTCACAGGAGCTTCCTGTGTGTATATTGTATATGTGTGTGTTTGTGTGTTATATGTTTTGTGTGTGTGTCTCAGGTAAGACAGAGCTGCTCTACCACCTGCTGTGTCGCTGTGTGCTGCCTGTGACGGCCGGCGGTCTGGAGGTGGACCTTGTGTTTGTGGACACCGACTACAGTCTGGACATGTTACGGCTGGTCAGCATCCTGGAAAGCAGACTGAATGCAGGTATGCATGCACGCACACACACACACACAAAGCAAAAACAAAAGCAGCAGTCTGCATGTTTCTTTATGTTTTGTGTTGGGGGGGTGCTAAGGCTTCTTCTAGAGTCAAAAGATTTCTTCAAATCCATAAAACGAGTGAATACCTGACCAGTTTCTCTCTCTCTCTGTCTAGCTCGCTCTACCGGCTCACCCTCGGCCGGTTCAGATGAAGTGGTGTTGCGTTCGTGTCTGTCTCGCCTCCTGGTCGTCCACTGTTCCTCCTCCTCCCAGCTCCTCCTCACCCTCCACTTCCTGGAGACCTCCTTGTCATCGCGCCCCAGCCTGGCGCTCCTCCTCATCGACAGCATCTCCGCTTTCTATTGGCTGGACCGTTGTGAGGGCGGGGCAAGCTTCACCAAGCAGGAAGAGAAGCTTAGCAAGTGTGCAGAACTGCTGGGCCGGCTGCTGAGGTAGGAGGTTCTAGTATGGGGGCTCTAAAGGTCTATTAAGAGGTTCTAGTAGTGAGGGAGGGGGTTCTTGAGGTCCTTTACATTCTTTTGTACTAATTGTGGTCAATGAGGAGATTCACATGGTCCTTTAGTGAGTACCTGTGGTCTATTATGTGGTTCTCCAGGCCTTTATATGGTGATGAGTTTCTTTTAGTCCATTAGTAAGCAGTCTTGCAAGGGTTCTCGTAGTCAATGGAAATTATGATGTTTTTTTAGGTGGTAGGTGGAGGTAGCTTAGATGGCCATTAGGAGGTTCAACGGGTTTTTAATGAAGTTCTAGTGGTATTTGAGGAGGTTCTACAGGCATCATGTAGATGGTCAGGTGGATTTTCTGGCCATTGAAGAGGTTGTTCTGTCAAGAGTTTCCGTCATATGGTTGAGCACTTCAAGCTTTAGTAATTGAATTAATTCAAGTAGTCAGTTAGGAGGTTCTAGTGGCCATTTAGGTGGTTAAGTGGTTTTGGGATCCAGAAGGAGGTTCTAGTGATCAATTCAGTGCCCAAGGAGGTTCTTGGTGTTACTGAAGAGGTGCTAAGGCTTCTTCATGAGGTTCCAGTGGTCAGTGAAGAGGTTCTGTAGGTGTTTAAGAAGGTTCTTGTGGTCGCTGAGCAGGAACGTGATGGAAAACCTCACTAACACGCGGAAATCTGTCAACAGTTCTGTCTTCTTCCTCACAGGGACTACAGAATCACTGTCTTTGCTACCTGCCACGCCATCAGGAGGAGCCACAGTGGACCTTCCTCCTCCTCCTCCTCCTCGGAGTACGACCGGCCGTACATTACCTCAGTCGCTCATGGCAACGGCTGGTGACCCACCGGCTGCTGTGCTCTAGGCAGGAGGCTGCAAACAACATGGCTGCCGCAGCAGGAGGCAGCAAGGACCAGAGGAGACAGCAGATCTTCACCGTCCACTGCACCTCCTCCTCCTCCTCCATGACAAAGGCGTACAGGAGCAGCTCGTTCTATGTGACAGATGGAGGAGTGGAGTTTACCTGAAGTATCCCTGACTGACGGGACAGTAGACATGTTAATTTGTTGTTTTTTAATTAAAGAAGTTATTTGTGTATTTGGATTCAAAGATCAATAAAGGTTTGTGGTCTTTCTCACATTTTTACTGTCTACACTGAATCACTTACACCTGTGGTGATCTGTGTACTGTTATTGAACCTTCACTTGTTGATCAGTTTCACATATTTTTATCTATCTTGGCTTCTTTGAGCTGTTCTGGAAGCTTGCAGTGGAACAACTTCATCCAGAGTTTTACTGAAGGTAGATTATTGTTGTTAATTCTCTAAATGAAGAGACTGTGAAGGAGGTGCTTTGAGTCCTTTAGGAGGCACTAGTTGTCACTGAGGATTCAGTCAGGTGGCTTCAGTGGACATTAAGGAGGTTCTAGAGGCCCTTCAGATGGTTGGGTTGGTTCTGGTCCTCATGGAAAAGGTTCATGTGTTAGTTGTCACTGAGGAGGTTCCAGGGAAACATCAGGGTTTCTTGTGGTCACTGAAAATTATAGACTTCTTTTTTGTTGTTCTTGTAAACTTTAAAGAGGTTCTTGACGTTTCTGTGGTTCTGTGTGTACTGTATATGTTTTATATGGGTTTCCTGGGAGGTTGGGTGATACTTGTGGTCATTAAGGAAGTTCTAGTGGTCACTGTGGAGGTTCTTTAGGCAGCACCAGTAGTCAGTCAGGTGGCTTTAGTGGTCATTGAAGAGGTTCTAGTGATCCCTTAGGATCTGGTGCTGACTGATGAGTTCATCCAGGTGGTTGATGTGTTCACTGATGGGAGGCTCACAGTAGAACAACCTTTTCCATGTCCTACGTCTGTCAGCCTTCTACACAGACTCTAAAGGAGGTTCAGGTGGTCCTCTCAGGTTATGTTGGGACCCTCTGGAGGAGCCCGACCCCGAGGCTGGGAACCTAAAGTAGTTTCTCCAACAGCGCCAACATACTGTATGAACCACCTATCAAAGATAATAATACTTTTACTTCAGCATGTATATTTTCTAAATGTGTAAGTGAACAGATGTAGTGGAAACTCACTGATTATCATCACTTTGATTGATTGTTTATTGCTTTATTGTTCACTGTGGCTGCTTCCGTTTGGAACATAATTAATGTTTTCACGTGTCAAAATAAAAGAATAAATAAAGTCTACATGTTTGAGGCACGTGGATCCAGTCCGCGTAAGTCCTGATCCGGATCCAGTCCGGGACTTCAGGTCTGATGACAGAGACCGCTTCACCAGAGCAGCCCTCCAACAGATCCCTCCGCGGGGTCAGATACACTTTTTACACAACACAAACAAACAGACCCCGTGTGACGCAGCCCCGGGCTCACCTGCACGTTTTAACCCCTCACACCTGGTGAGAGTCGCCTTTCTCCGGGCGCGTCCGGGCGCGTGTGTCCGGTAACGGTCTCTGGCCCGGTACGCTGGTTGATGTTTGTGGGACTACTTCTCCTGCTGTCGCTGACAGGCGGTGCTTCGGTCGCTCCCAAACATGGCCTCCATGACGGAGCGACCGCTTCAACTTTAATTTTTCGCCAGTTTTCAGCGTTGAACCGTGTTTTTCTGCGCCAGGATCACCGGGAATGTTCCACCGGTCCAGCCCATCATGGCAGCCGTGTGAAGCAGGTGATATCTGGCGAAGAGGTTCGCTGCTGCCTGTGAACTGATCGGTCGAAGTTGGCTGAAAGCTGGAGAGGAAAAAGAGAATCGCATCAAATCAGTAAGGAGCCTTTTCACCTTCCTCTCCTCACCTGTGCAGGGCCGCAGCCCGCCGCCCCGCACTGACCGCCGGCCGCCAACCTGCGAGGCGGGCCGGCGGAGGAGCTAACGCTAATGCTAATGCTAACGCTAACAGAGCAGTGAACTGGGCGGTCCGAAGAAGCTAACGGCTAACTGCTAAATGCTAACTGCTAACTGCTGTGGTTCTACTGATCACTTCGATTCACACAACCGACACCGCTAATCGATCACAGTCGATGAGTTTTGGTTTAACTGTTAATCAGTTTTTACACGTGAAAACTGTTATAGGGGAATCAGTAAGGCTGGTTGAACGTCTGACTGACACACACGCTATTCAGAGTTTATCTTACTTTAACCTCATTGAAGGGCCAAACAGATCAATTATCCTTTTATTTATCGATCTGTGCTGAACTGATGTGAACTCACATCTGTATTTAGATGTCAAGGTGTCTCCAGGTGTTAGACAGGTGTTTCCAGGTCCATGAACACACCAGGTGAGGCTGTTTGAGTGATCGGTATACCTGCGATGGAGGAAGTGCTCACATCAGTTACTGCAGTGAAAGTATTAATACTACATTATGAAAACACTGTTGTTAGTTCTGTACTGGATGTGTACTCAAAGGATGGCACTGTGAGCAGGAAAATGTACTTAAAGTATTCAGTATAAAATACTAATATAATGTTGGAGCTGCGGTGATCAGTCGATTAATCAGTTGGTCAATTAATCAATTAGTTGACTGACAGAAATCTAATAGTTACATTTTTCCAGCAGAAACGATTGTTCCACTCAGAAGTGAAAAACTGCCTCTATTCTCGGTTCATAATAAAAACGATCAATCAATAAAACGATCTTCAGATTAATCAATAACATGTATAGCACAAACGAAGTGCAGACCCAGACCTGATCCTCGCGGTCGCGGTGTTCAGGAGTCTCATGGAGAAACGAGGCTCACCAACAAAAAGAAGGACGGCTCTGTGTGTGACTGACTGAAGACAGGAGGAGGAAACGTAACGTAAACTTTATTTGTCTCAAATAACATGGGAAGAGTTCACTTGTAAAAACAGATAAAAATTCTTAGTGACCAAACCAAGAGTTCAGTTCACACAGAATAACAATCAATAAATACAGACAGGTTAACAGATGGATGACTCTGTTGATCCTGGGAGGGAAGTTAATTTGTCACAGCAGCAAGAGCGTACATTAAAATACAAAAAAATACATGAATATATAATAATAATAATAATAATAATATTAATAAAATACTGAGTGAGAACACAGAAAAAGACTAAGTTCAGTAAATGTGGTAATAATGATGAAATTATTAATGTTAATACCATTGTGTGATAATGTGATAATATTAATGTGTGATGACAGAATGATAATAACAACAATGATAAAAATATGAATACTAATAACAGTACTATGAGAGCAGTAGTGTCAGTAGTAATACAGTGACAGTCTAATATAAATGTCTGATGTATGTAATAGGAGTGTTTATATTTTCTCTGTGTTTTAAAAGGTTCGTTTTTTTTGTGAAGCACTTTGTAAAGGTTTAACTGTGCCGGCCCCGCGCTACCAACGTGGGCGGCTGCCCCCCCCCCCCAAACTGTCCACCCAAAAAGACCTTTGATCTCAGGCTGTGTGAAATGTCTTTGTTAGCCTTTCTGTCTGTTAACCATGTCCGTCTGCATGCAGGCAGTATGGGTCAATATTGATTACATTGATTACATATTAATCACAGGAAGCCCATAAAGTTTCGAGTTGACTGTCCTGTATGAGGCAGCGGTGTGAGTATTGTGTTATAAATCTGAATATTTGCGTGCCCAAGCACTTCCTGTGTTCGGTCCTGATGTGAATCCACGTCTACTAAACGTACCAGGTGAGATTCATCAGGACTGTTTCACACCTGGAGTCCAGACTCAGGTGGAGACCAGGTCCATGATCGTGCCCTCCTTTACTGCTGAGTTTTGTTCCTGTTACATCGAGCTCACTGGACTTCAGGAGACGTTGCCTCACACTATCAGGATGTGAAAAGAGTAGTTTTTTTTAACTGATTCGTGTAGCTCTTGGTACAAAAATAAACAGTTGGTTATTGTTGATCAATGTGTCTGAGTTGATCGGACTCCATCGATCAAATCACAGGTGATTAATATAGATTAACATAACACACAAGATTACTCTCCAAAATGAAGTCAGAACTTTCTCCTCCTTCCTTGGAGTCTGCAGATATCTGTGATCAGTCTACCGATACTTCTCACGCTCAGCTCAGAGGTCAGCCTGGGGTCAGAGGTCACAGACTCACCTGTGGATATTACCTGAGAGATACAGAAATTTGTCAGTGAATCAAATCATTCAGGACTGCTTTGTTTAAAGCGGGGGTCCCCAACCCCCGGTACCGTGGGTCCGTGGGTCATTTGGCACCCTGGAGAGAAGGATCAGTTACACATTTAAATGTTCCTTAGACTTACTTAGACAGACTTTATTGTCATTCAGATATACAGTGTATACAGATCGAAATGTCGATTGCATTTGCTCGCAGCACAGTATACAAAAATATAGAATATAGACAGTGAAAATGAGGATATAGGCAGTAGAAAATATAAATATAGAATATAAACAGTACAGTAATAGAAATATAGACAGTGCAAATGGCAAAAAACAGTGCAAAATGCAATAAGGTACGGTTTAAAAAGTGACAGTAGTGCAGTCTATGGATTTAAGAGTCTGATGGCCTGGGGGAAAAAACTGTTCCTGAACCGGATGCTGCAGAATCTTCTTCCAGAGGGCAGAAGTGAAAAAAAAGTCCATGGTGGGGGTTTGAGGCGTCCTTGATGATGTTTCTGGCCTGGGACACACAGCGCTGAGAGGCAATGTCCTGCACAGAAGGAAGGGAGCTCCCTGATGATTTTCTCAGCTGTCCTCACCACTCTCCTCACAGTCCTCCAGTCAGCAGCAGTGCATCCTCCACACCACACAGAGATGCAGCTGGTGAGGATGCTCTCTACAGTGCTCCTGTAGAACGTAGTGAGGATGGGCGGGGCAGGTGGGCTCTCTTCATCCGTCTCAGGAAGTGCAGGCGCTGCTGTGCCCTCTTAACCAGAGACGCAGAGTTCACCGACCAGGTGAGGTCGTCTGTGATGTGCACCCCCAAAAACCTGCTGCTGACCACCTCCACGGCCGTGAGTTGTTGATGAGGAGAGGAGCGTGGCTGGGCTGGATCTTCCTGAAGTCCACGATGATCTCCCGCACTCACATATCCGTCAATTGATTAATTGTGGGATGTAATCAATAGTCAGTCCAAGAAACATTTTTTAAATGTAAGAATATTGAAAGCTTCTGAGATGAAAACTTTAAACATTATAAACAGAGCGAGAATAAAAACCTGAGTCATCTTCACACACAGTGTTTGAATATTTAGTATTGATTATCTGCTGATAAACTACAACCAAAAAAACCAAAGTCCTGATTGAAATCTAAAAAGTTGATCAGCTGAAATTATCTGATATGAATCAAACTGGAAGAGATCCTCTGGAGAGAGTGGTTTCACTCTGCTGGTGTTCCAGAGTGCAGCGTCTTCCCTCACAGAGGATCTTTGGCAGTGGTTAAACAGAGACGGTTTGTCAGGAAGATGTCCCACTCTGTACACACTCTGTATCTTTTCACCAAACCTGACCCCCTCGTATCTCTTTTTTTACCCAGAATGCCATCTGAGGCTCAGTCTCAGGAGCCTCGGGACAGAGGACCGGCTCCTCCCGTCACTCGGGCCGGACGCAGCGCTCAGCTGGCCAAAGCTGCCGCTACAAGCCCCGCCGCTGAGAGGCGGCCTCGTGGGCGACCTCGGAAAGATGGGAGCAGTGGCCGCTCAGCGCCTCCACCTCCTCCTCCTCCTCCTACACCTCCTCCCCCAAAATCAAGGAAGAAGTAAGTGTGACTGAGATGTTTGAGTGACAGAGGCTGGACTCATCTGGACTATTGGTGTTAAAAAGAGTCACTAATTGATCAGTGGTGATCAGATTTCATCCTCAGACTACATTAATGCACCACCATAACTGAAGTTTGTTCTCTGCGTCAGTCCGAATGCTTTCACAGACCAGATCATCCAGAGTCCCGATCTATCAGCCAGCTGATTGATCTGATTCTGATGAATGACTCACCCTGTCAGTGTTTCAGGTGTTTTAAATCTGAAGGTTTCATAATCTGTGTGAACTTTGTAAACTATGTCGTTTCACAGGTTTGTGTCATGTTCAGATGTGGATGGTGCGTTCAGGGGACAGGTGCGTTCAGGGGACAGGTGCGTTCAGCGAGAATGAACAGGTGTTTTAGTGGCGTGGCCTAATGTGAATCACTGTCACCTTCTTTTGTGTCTGCTGCTTCTCGTGTGTCTGAAATGCAACGTGTGTGTGTGTGTCTGGTTGAGTTTCTCAGTCGATTCATTAGACTGTATTGATATTTAACACTGAGACTCAGAGGGAGTCATGTGAAGACACACACATACACACACACAGTGATCTGTGTGTGTGGTGAGCGAGATGTGTGGAGAGGAAGTGGTTAAGTTGCATGCTGGGTAATGAACAGCGAGGAGGAGGTGTATGCTTGCTCTGCTCCGGGTTTTACTTCCTACTGTGGACACACACGCGCACACACACTGCTTGATCCAGGAGTGTGTGAACCTGAACACACTTGTCCCTGACCGTATGTTTAAACACACAGTGATCAATGCATTATTCAGTGTACGTGTGTTCAGTGCTTTCTGCCTGTCTGGCTCTTACAGAGAGATGTTTCTCTCTGAGTCTCTCTGTAGAAAAAGTTCTGAAACACAAAGAATTGGATTCCCCTGCAGAGAAAACCTGGAAGCTTCAGGTGATGAGTCGGGCAGGTGTATGTCTCAGCTTGTTGTCTCTGCTGCCCTCGGTCTCGTCTGTAAGGCAGCGTCTTGGTCCTCTCCTGTTAGTCTCGGGGTGCATTCCAATATCTGTTCTACCGAACTGTTAGGTATGAAAAAGATGGTGTGTGTCCCAACACGCAGCACGTCTAAAATACCAGGATGCTCGGGCTCATTTACAGACTATAAAGCTTTTCTTCTTATTCTGACCTACAATCCTTTGCACAGCTTGTATGAGCAAGAGGGTCAAAGTTCAACGCTGTGACAGTCTGTCCCAGTTGTGTGCAGCTCACAGTCGCACTTTGTTAGCTAAAAGACAGAAGACAGCTCACCTGTTCAGCCCTTTGTACGACTTTAAACGTGTTTGTTTCTGTCAGCGTGTGACCACTGTGCCGTGAAACACCTCAGCTGATCTGTTCAATGACTGTGTGTGCAGGGGGCGGAGTCGAGGACGAGCCCAGGTAGAGGACGAAGAGAGCACGGACGCCATGGAGAGGAAACCCCCTCAGAAGACAGGTGTGTATGATGGAGAGCCCCCC
This sequence comes from Scortum barcoo, assembly GCA_023238725.1. Taxonomy (NCBI): domain Eukaryota; kingdom Metazoa; phylum Chordata; class Actinopteri; order Centrarchiformes; family Terapontidae; genus Scortum; species Scortum barcoo. Next base: position 22,760,493 of record CM041551.1, read on the forward strand.
CCCCTCCCGTGTGTGTGGTTTGGTTTCATGTTGATGGACTTTGTGTGTCTGCAGAGGTGAAGGAGAAGACAACAGGACGCCGTCGGTCCACCTCCAGAAGGAAATCCAACGCAAACCCTGATCCTGATCCCGATCCCGATCCTGAACCCGACCTCAAACCTGATCCTGAACCCGAACTCAAACCCGACCTCAAACCTGATCCTGAACCCGAACCTGAACTCAAACCCGACCTCAAACCTGATCCTGAAACCAGTCAAGACCGTCTCAGTCCAGAACCTGAGCTAGACCCTGACCCTCCTCACCCTGACCCCATAGTCCCTGAATCAGGCCCAGGACCAGCTCCCAATGCTGAAGAGGAAGATAGGACCAGCCCTGCTCCTGTTGCTCTGCTCCCTTCCAGTCCTGGGAAAGAACCTCGAGAAAGTCCCCGGTCCCCATCCCCATCCCCAGACCAGAACCAGGTTCACAGCCTCACCTCCAGCCCCAGACCGGCTCCTGATCCTGTGGAGCAGGATCAGCTCAGCCCGAGCTACAGCCCCGCCCCCATGGAGGTGGACTACAGTTCTGTCGTGGTTCCTATGGAGACAGAAGTAGGTGGGGCCAGTCCCATGGAGCAGAGTCCCACCCTGAGTCCCTGTTCCAGTCCTCCAGGCTCCCCCTGCCCCCGCCTGGAGGACGAGGACTCGTTGTCCCCTCTGTTCCAGCGGTGCCTGTCAGAGGACTCGGGCAGCTCGCCCACCCCCAGCCTGGGACACACCAAAAAACGGTAAGAAACAAGAGTGTGTGTGCTGCTGTTCGTCTGTCTCTGCAACCACCAATTCCACATGGAGGACTTTTATACTGAAACACCGTCTCTCTCTCTCACCCTCAGTCTGAAGCAGTGTGCCTTCTGTTACCGTGGCGACGACCCTCCTCTGGGCCAGGGTCGGTTGGTGGTGTTTGGCCCGACGCCGGGCTACATACCGCTCCACATACTCAACCGCCGCGCCTCCTCTGACCGAGACAACGACTGCCACGCCCACTGCTACCGCGGTGACCAGGCCCCGGCCACGTGAGTGACTTCACTTCCTGTTCACCCTATCAAAATAAAATACAAACCATCACCTGTATAAGAGTTTGTATGCTGCAGGCTTTTACATCCCAGATTACAGTCAGCGTATTCACTTTTGTTGTGTCAATGTGATCAATTAATCAAGTTGGACAATACATCTGTGTGTGTGTTTGTGTGTGTCTGTAGGTGCTGCAGTCCAGAACAGAGTGGTGAGTACTTTCTATTCCGACTGACTGACAGGAATCTGGTCTTCTCTCTTAACCAAGTCAAACCAGGAGGAGGAAATATGTTTACATCATCAATTATAAATCCTTAGTTGATTATTGTTTTTATTTAAGCAGCCATTTTTTTCATGCTTTTGATGTGTATTTATTTAATTAAAGAAAGCAATGAGCAATGATCAGAAGCACATGAACATGGTGGGAACCAAAGACACCTGGCCATGTAACACGAACAGTTTAGAAACCAGTCCTGGGACAGATGTCGCTGCATTCTTCTACAAAGAAGAGTTTCCTTCATCTGTATCTTTGTAGTTATTTATTTAAAGTTACTGAGGCGGAACAAGAGGAATGAAATTGACCACCACACCAGTAACTCCAAAACCAACTAACTGATGTGTGACTGGCCTGTGTAACTCTGACGCAGTTCCATCACTGTTATCTCTGAATGTATCTCCTGATTTTTCAGAGGAGGAGTCTTCCTCAGAGTTTGTGGAGCAGTTCGGACCTATCGGCCTTCCACATGACATCGACGTCCAATCACTGTTTGACCCCACAGGTACAGGAAGCTCACTTCCTCCTAAACTCCTTCTTTACTTCCTGACCTCCCTCCTTCAGTCCTTTGAGAGAAGCCTACCTGACTCTGTGTGTGTGTGTGTGTAAAGCACGCAGGTCAGTGCTGTGTAAAGCTCACCTGCAGTGTGCAGCCTGGTCAGAGGGGGTGTGTCGCGCATGCGAGGGCCAATCTCTGCTCTACGTGGACAAAGCCATCGACTCAGGAAGTACGCAGGTCGGTTTGTGTGTTATCTGATCAGTAATTTCACACACTCAGATGGAATACAGCCTCGCTAAGCCCTGCCCCCCTTCTCACCTATCCAGGTGTGTGTGTTCTGTCCGTCGACTTGGAGCGTCGCTGTGCGTTGCCAGGAGACGAGCTGTGGGCGGAGCTACCACTTCCCCTGCGCTGCTGCTGCCGGAGCTCGCCTGGACTGGATCAAGAGACACACATTGTGTACAAGACAAGACACACACACAGGTACACACACACACAGGGCTGTCTGTCTTAGGCTGGTGAGTCCAACATTTAAGGTGGAATGTTTTCTTGCCTGTCTCTTGCATGAGTTGATGTTGTGAATTGTTGTCACGATTTTCTCTCTCTCTGTCCCTCCAGTGTCCTCACAGTGTGTGTTGTGTTCGGGTGCTGGTGATGATGTCAGCAGTCTGTTGATGTGTTGTTGCTGTGGTAACTGTTACCATGGCAGCTGCCTGGACCCCCCTCTGGCCCCATCCCCCCTCTGCAGGGTCGGCTGGCAGTGTCCTCAGTGTCGAGTATGCCAGAGCTGCAGGTAACACACACATTTCACAGTTATTGTCCTTATTGATCAGTTTTTCCTTTCGTTGATTAGCCTCAGTGTCTCCAGACAGACTCTGTTAGAGAGCAGCTGGTGAGCAAAGTGGAGCGTTTAGCAGAGACAGATACTTCCCTCAGCAGGTGGTGGAGACCAAACACATATGTTAGATGTTGTGGAGTGCTGCCCCCTGGAGGACAATGCAGCTTTAATATAATCAGATGTTTTATACATGGCTGAGATGAAACTATGTATGTGTGTGAGTGTGTCAAATCAGTCACAAGTCAAACAGCCATGTGGTGACAAATGTCTGCAGCAAAGGAAGGAAACATAACTCTTTGCTTCGTACTGTTAGTACATGTGGTGTTTGGAGTGAAAACGTAAATTACTGTGTGCGCACACGCTTGTGTGTGCTGAGGATGTTAGTCTGTCAGTGCCTTTTGGTCCTGAGGTTCTCCTGGCTTATCAAACTTGGACAGACAGCTACAAACTCTGCAGATACATAATCGTGGCGTGAGGCTGCCAACACCATGACCTCCTCCAGAAAACACTTCAACCTGCATATTTATAAAAACAAGAAGACAGAGGAATCAAATTAATAACAGCATAGATACAATGAGTGGCTTTCCTCTGTAAATGGACTTAGTGGATTTAGACCTCTGACACTCAAAGTGCTTTACACTAAATTCACACACTAGAGGCTTGAGCAGCAATTTGGGGTTCAGTATCTTGCCTAAGGATGCTTTGACATGCAGACTGAAGGATCAAACCGCCAATCTTCCAAATAGTTGACGACCTGCTCCACCTCCTGAGCCACAGCCATGCTGATTTGTACACAGCGCCCTCTCAGTGGGACATGTGCGATAATTTAAAAATGGATAAAGCAGAGCACATTCAGAGACTCCAGGCTGGAGGAGTCATTTGAACTCGGCTGTTCACATCAAAGGTGAAATATTTCTGTGCAGAAAGAAAAAAGGTGATGGGAGGAGGCCTCAGACCGACAATCTGACGAGCATTTTGTTTGAAGTGCACTGACCTGTTTTCCCTCTGTGCGTGTGTGTTAGGTTACGAGGGGATGATGATGTGTTGCTGGTGTGTGAACGCTGTGATAAAGCATACCACACACACTGCCTCTCACCACCGCTGGATCACACACTGAGCGCTGGCTGGAGCTGTAAGGTGAGATAACACACACTCGTGTCAGCCTAGCTGTTAACTCTGGGCAGATCTTCTAATATCTACATGGCTGACGCATTAAAGGACAAAACCTGATAAAGTGTTAGTGAGGTGTTGGTCCACCTCCACAGCAGCTTCAGGTCTCCGTTGGCATTGATTTTCCAAGTGCGTGAACTCTCCTGGAGGGATGAACACATTCTTCCAAAGATATTCTCTCATTTGTTTTGATGATGGTGGTGGTGGAGAGCGCTGTCTAACACGTTGTTCCAAAATCTCCCAAACCATGCCAGGAAAATGCTTTTCTACATTGAAGTATCTGCATTTAATCTTTCTCCACACTTTTTAAATTCAGGTTTTTCCATTTAATTTCTCCCGAGTGTATATGCATGTATTTTTAATCCCCTCTCTTTCCTTTAGAACTGCAGAGTCTGCCGCCACTGCAGTGTGAGGTCATCAGGCCAGTGGGCCAATCATCCTTTTCTTTGCGAGTCATGTGACCCAGCCCTGCCCTGCCCTCTCTGTGACCTTGCCCCCGACCTCTACACACCACAGGCCTTTGTGACCTGTATCTCTTGCTATAGGTATATAGACACACACAATTCATCTAATGTTTGTATTGTAAAGATGCCAACTCCTATAGCTACTTCACTTTAAAAGCCTGGGCTAAGACTTACACAGACACATAGTTATGGCAGCAGGTTAAATGACAGTTACAGTTTATTAAAGACTGAGTCTCGTTTTCATAGTCTTGTCCATCATTTTATTAGCACTAATCACAAAATAATCAAATGAATAAATTCCTCATATGAGAGAAGGCAGCTGACACCTGTAGCACACACTGGTCAGAATCCAGTAACTAAAATGTGCTGATCCGGGGAGAAAATGTAATGAAATTGTTCCTTTTCCGGAGAGTTGGTGAATGTAAATGGTTGTAAATATGACAGTTGGGTGTTCTGGCTCTTAGACACATGTTAAGACACCACCAATGCAGGGTCTTGCAAAGTAAACAACTGGTTTGTTTTACCTTGTAGGCTGAACTTTATTTGATAATGATTAAAACTCAGCAAACATGTTTTTTTTTTGTGTGTTGTGTTACAGGTGTGTCCATACTGAGTGTATTGTCCAGGCTGGGGAGGGCAGGGCGGGGTCTGAAGATTACATCTGCTCCACCTGCAGGCCTCAGGAGGAGGAGCTAATCCCACACACTCCAATCCCACACAGTCCCACCCCTACCTCGCCCCTCAGTCCCACACAGGCACCGAACATTAGCATTTCACAGCCATCGGTTCCAAGTGACAGAGAGGCACCAATCGTCAGTTTCACTGCTCATGTCCCAGTCCAGCTCATCTGTTCAAAGCCACCACAGAGTCCTACCAAGACCATCTGTACACCACTGCAGCAGAGTTTGATGTCATCCCACCCTGAACTCACAGAGCTCCAACATAGTCCTAAATCATCCCAACCTGAGTCCACAGAGCTTCAGCATAGTTCTACACCATCCCAACCTAAGCCCACAGAGGTCCATCACAGTCCTGCACCATCCCACCCTGAGCCCACGGAGCTCCAGCATAGTCCTGTACCATCTCACCCTGAGCCCACAGAGGTCCCGCATAGTCCTGCACCGTCCCAACCTGAGCCCACAGAGTTCCAGCATAGTCCAGCCCCATCCCACCCTGAGCCCACAGAGTTCCAGCATAGTCCAGCCCCATCCCACCCTGAACCCACAGTGTTCCAGCATAGTCCAGCCCCATCCCTCCCTGAACCCACAGAGATCCAATGTTTTCCTTCGCCATCTCACCAGGAACAAACAGATCTCCAACAAAATCCTGCACCACCACACCTTGATCCAGCAGAGATCCAATGTAGTTCTGCGCCATCCCAACCTGAACTCACAGAGCTCCAGTATAGCCCTGCACCATCTAACCAGGAACAAACAGATCTCCATTTAAGTTCTTCACTATCTCACCTTGATTCAACAGAAGTCCAGCATAGTCCTGCGCCATCTCACCCTGAACCCACACAGCTCCAGCATAGTCCTGCGCCATCTCACCCTGAACCCACAGAGCTCCAGCATAGTCCTGCGCCATCTCACCCTGAACCCACAGAGCTCCAGCATAGTCCTGCGCCATCTCACCCTGAACCCACAGAGCTCCAGCATAGTCCTGCGCCATCTCACCCTGAACCCACAGAGCTCCAGCATAGTCCTGCGCCATCTTCCTCTGAACCCACACAGCTCCAGCATAGTCTTGCGCCATCTCCCCCTGAACCCACACAGCTCCAGAATAGTCCTGCCCCATCTCTCCCTGAACCCACAGAGCTTCCAGCATAGTCCTGCCCCATCTCCCCCTGAACCCACAGAGCTCCAGAATAGTCCTGCCCCATCTCTCCCTGAACCCACAGAGCTCCAGCATAGTCCTGCCCCATCTCACCCTGAACCCACAGAGCTCCAACATAGTCCTGCTCCATCTCACCCTGAACCCACAGAGCTCCAGCATAGTCCTGCGCCATCTCACCCTGAACTCACAGAGCTCCAGCATAGTCCTGCGCCATCTCACCCTGAACTCACAGAGCTCCAGCATAGTCCTGCGCCATCTCACCCTGAATTTACAGAGCTCCAGCACAGTCCTGCGCCATCCCACCAAGAACAAACAGACCTCCAACAAAGTCCTGCCCCATCTAGCCCTGAATCCACAGAGCTTCAACAAAATCCTGCGCCATCTCCGCAAGAACAAACAGAGCTCCAACATAGTCCTACGCCATCTCACCCTAAACCCATAGAGCTCCAACATATTCCTGCACCATCTCACTCTGAACCAGCAGAGCTTGAAACGAGACCATCTCACCTAGATACTGCAGAGCTCCAACAAAGTCCTACGCAGTATCACCTTGGTTCTACAGAGCTCCTACAAAGTCCACTGCCATCCAACCCTTGTGCAACAGACCTCCAAGAAACCCCTGTGTCACTTAATCCTGATCCTGCAGAACACGGAGAAAGCAGCAACTCACCTGACCATAGTCTAGCAGAGCTTCCACAAAGCCCTACACAGTCTCACTCTGACCCCACAGAATGCCCTGCTGGCCCTGCTGAGCTGCAACAAAGCTCTACCCATGAGACTTCAAATCATGCTCAGCATAGTCCTTGCTGTGTCCGTTATACATGTTCTAGCCCTACCCAGAATTCCACTGAGGATCAGCATACAACCACAGAGTCTGAGCTGAGTCCAACACAGGGTAGTCCCATATCATGTGGCCAGGCACATTCTCCGCACAGCCCTCAGCCTGCAGAGGCTCAGCAAAGCCCTCCACTGCACAGTCTTCTGCAGGACAGTATTACACAGACACAGCTTGATAGACCATGTAGTCTGGCTAAAATCATCATCACACAACCTCAGCACAATCCCCTACAAACACACCATAGTGCCACGCCACATAGTCCTGCACAAGCTGGCACATCAAATACACAGAGTCCCACGCAGCATGCTGAGTCTACACTGGACCAAGAGAACTTTGGATCAAGCAGCCTTGCTCAGCTGCAAAGTGGTCCTCAATGGGACATTTCTACACTGGACCAGGACTGCTCACCAGTCTGCTTTAGGCCTACACAGATAACAAGAAGACACTCATCAAAGAAGCCCATTTCAGCTCCATGTAGCCCATCACCGGCCCCACTCAGAGTCCCACAGTGTAGTTGGTCACAGCCTGCAAGCCCAGTACAGACCCACTCATCACAGTCTATTAGGCCCTCAAAGCTTAGCCTACTTCCTTTGCAGCTTGCCACACAGTCAAGAGTAAAATATGAATGTACCCAAACAAGTACCACAGAGCTGGAGTCCTTGGAACATAGCCCTGTGCAGCTAAGTCCTAACTTTGATGGCCAAACACTGGAAAATAGTCCTGCCTCTCTTAGCCCCACCTCTAAACTGTCCACAACACACCCTGATAGCCACAGCACAGATGGCAAACTCCCAAACCAGCTTGGTCTTGTTCAGAGCAGTGTACTTGGCCCAGACCATTCTGCCCCTCTTCATGGCTCTACCATGCCCACACCAGAAAGCCTTGTTCACATTAGCACTTCAGTGGAACACAGTAGCCTAATTTGCTTAGAAATGGAGGACATTCCTCCCCTAGCTAGCCACATTCATCAGAGTCCTTCTTATCACAGTCCATCACACTGCAGAGAATCTAATGAAGGTAAAGCCAGCCCCATACATATCCAGAATAGCTCAGCTAGTGCTAGTCCCAACCATGTCTCTCAGATGCCTGCAAGCCCTGCCATCTCCATTCAGACCTGTGCAAGTCTCATGCGAGTGGAGACTAGCCATGTCCATGTCAGCCCCAGAGCTGCAGAGACTAGCCCCTCAACACAACCAGCTAGTCCTGTAACGGTATCAGGTAGCTATTCTGTGGTACCAACTGACCCATTGGTACTGCCTGTTAGAACTCCAGCGCAACCAGCTGACCCCACAGAAGTACTGGCTAAATTCATCCAGCCCATCACCCCATGTCAGGACGACGCAATGGAAGTAGACCCTAGCCAGTCTGAAACTATTCGCAGTCATCCTAACTCCACTCTGGGCAGTCCAGTTCATAATAGCCCATGTAATCCTAGCCCAGTTCACACAGAAGCTAACAGTGAGATGAACTCCATGGTTGCTCAAGAGAGAACTAGTCCCTCTCTTTGTAGTTCTGCAGAGCTTACACAGACTCTGACTAGCCCAAGCCTCACACATCCTGGTCAGTCAAGTCCCTCATATGTCCAAACTACTTTCAGTCCTTTACAGACTTATTCAGTAGAGACAAGCCCCCTGCCAACTTCTTCTATCTTTAGTCCTCCACACTGTAGGCCAACTCATACTAGCCCAGCTAGTATTTCTGCTAGCCACAGTCTGAGCTATAGTGACCAGACAGGTTCCTGCTCTGCTAGTATAACTGAGGTTGGCATCATCCACAGTCCACCTAGGTCTAGTCCTGCTGGTCAAGCTAGTCCTGATCATATACAAAGCACCCCTAGTTGTGCCCACTCAGGCCCAGTCCAAAAACAGACTCCCTCATTAGCTAGCACGACATACAGCAGCCCTGCACATGCTACTGTCGCCTGTGTTAGTCCACCTCACAGTCCAACTCAGGCCAGTGAAACGTATCGTAGCCCCACAGGTAGCCCCCATTGCAGCCTGGCTTCCAACAGTGGAACCAGTTCTGGCCTTACCGTGGCACAGTCCAGCTCTACTTTGGCTACTTCAGGTTTTGATGTGGACATGACGGCCAGTTCCACAATCCAGAGCTCTGTTTTTCCCATTGTGGTTCAGCTTGATTCTGGTCCTGTTAAATCTACAGACAGTATTAGGCAGTTGATCCCAACACTTGCCAGTTCCCTACCAGAGGACTCATCTGCTATTAGCGCCAACCAGGTCAGTCTGAGCCAAGTCAGCCAGTCTCCAGCCAGTCCTCTCTGTATCCCTGACAATTCTGCAGCTGAAAACCAACAGAGCTCTGCCTTGGGAAGCCCCTCATATCAAAGAGCAGCCACCCCGGTTGATTCTATTTCCACTCAGGCTAGTCCGAGCCATGCTAGCCCTGCCTATTCTAGTCTCACTCAGGATAACACGGTGCTGCTTAGCACAAGCCTCACTAGTGAAACACCCACTAGTCCCTCGCCCTCTGTCCCCCCACAGGTTAGCCCTCTTCACGGTCCACAAGCTGGCTCTGTTCACAGTAGCCCAGTTAATAGTCCTGTCTTTGGTCTCTTGCAGTCAATTGATGCACAGGTGAATCATAGTTTAGAGGTTGGTAGCATGTTAGGGGGTGGTAGTCCTGGCCCTGGTTCTGTTTGCCCCGTTCTTGCCACCCCTGGGAAATCTGAAAGCGGCTCTAGTCATCATCGTACAAGCCCTCGGCAGCCTGCCACTGATCCTGAAAGCCCCCAGCGACACACACAAACAGAGGGGGTGTCTGAAGCCACTGGGGGTAAGTATTAGGGAGACAGACTCTCACATGTTGCAGAGTTTGAATAAATTATTTGTTTTCTGAGCTTAATGGTTTACACCCTCCTCTAGTTCTAGACGTGAGCATGGCAGAGGAGCAAGACAAGATGAAGAAAAAGACTGGGGAGGAGCGTGAGGTGGATAGAGAAGCTCCCCAGGAGGAGGAGGAGGAGCTGCTACAGACAACAAGACCAGAGGAGAAGACAGAGGGAGTAACACAACACCAGGAGGAGGAGGATAGCAGCTTAACGCGTCCTTCTGCGGGTAGGAAGCGTCTGTCGACAATTACTTGTAATGATGTTTAGTTCAAGTGTGATGTATTTACCTGTTGGATGGTTCCATACTGATCTTTGTCTGTGTGCAGGAGTCCAGCTGGGATCAGTCCTGAGTGAAGAACATCAGCCTCCTCCTCATGCTGCTGCTGCATCCCCCCTCTTCCCACAGCCAGATCCTCCGTCCCCCCAACCTGTGTCAGCACACTCTGCCTTACTCCCCCTACAGCCCTCCCCCTCCTCTTCACATCCTGCCTCCCCTCTCACCTCACCACAATTTGATCCACCCTCTCCTCCTAGAGCTGGCTCTCTAAAGGTCTGCGCCTCCTCCTCACCTCTCAGGACTGCCTTACTCCCCTCCTGCTCCCCCCGTACGTCCCCTCTCTGCCCTCCACTGGAGGACCACCCTGAGGAAGAGGAACCTATCAATCAAAGAGAGATTGGGAAAGAAGCGGAGGGGGAACTAGTGGACAAAACACTTCTCTGTCTGGACAATGATAGCCCATCACAGAGCCAGTTTGTACCTGTCACTGCGGCAACAGAACCCACCAAAGATGAGTACCAATCACATCCTGAGCCTTCAGATAGGGAGGAGGGGCCATCTGAAAAACCAGAGCCAATGGCAGCCGCCCATGAGGTAGTTCAGCAACAGCCAATGAGTGAGAAGCAGGATGCTGAGGAGGTGACTGGTCGGATGGAGGAGGAGAAGGAGGGCGCCGAGCTGGACGACCAATCAGATGTGGAGGAGGAGCCAGTGAGCCCTGTGCTGGAACTGGATCCCTCTTTAGACATGGAGGTGATGGAGCTGATGACTTCCTCATCTCCTCCCCCCTCCCTCCTGCACCTCTCCTCCCCCAGCCAACCTCCCTTCTCCCGTCGAGGGAAGGGTCGGACTCTCAGGCCTCCTCCTTGCTCCTCCAGGCCGTCAGACGACCTTTCCATCCGCCTCAGACAGTCCCCCTTCTCCACTGAGGCCTCTCCCGAGACCTCCCCTACCAGAATTTCCATCACCCCTCCTCCACTCTCCCCACTCTCACCTCCTCTCCGGTCCTCCCCCTCTGCCAGAGAGTCTCCACCTCTTTCCAAGGTAAATCTAACAAGAGTGACATCTCCTCCCAGTAACTGTCTCTCCCTTGTTTTCTCCTCCCACTGCCTGTCTCCTCTTTCTGATATATTTTCTGTTCCCAGGCTCCTCCCACCACTGTGCTCCCCCTCACTCCTAAAATCGGAATGGGGAAACCGGCCATCTCCAAGAGGAAGTTTTCACCTGGCAGAGCCCGGATCAAACAGGTTCGTGACCTTTGACCTGTGTGTGTGTGTGTGTGTGTTGTGTGTAAATGACTCTTAGCCTGCTGGTTTCATTCCCAGTTGAGATGAACTGGTGTCTGTGGGCTCAAAAGAACTATGAATATCTATCAATTGTTATTGATCAGTGATGAGTTGATCAACAGTAAGGTATTTCATGATCATTTGTTCTCGGATAAACTCGAATCAAATGTTCTGATCAATATCTCAACGGATTAATGAGAATTGTAAATGGCGATGGTGACATTAATATTTCCGACTGTGATTTTCCTGTTTACATTAAAATTAAGTTGAGAAAGGGTTAGTTAGTTAGGGCTGCAACTAATGATTGATTTCATTACATCAATCAGTTTTCTGGATCAAACACTTGGTCTGATTGTCGTTATCTTCTGTCTGATCAATCTGGGAACTTGTTTCGCTTCCTCTTCCAGGGCATGATGGGAACTGTGTTTTCAGTTTTGTGACAGTAGTGTGTAGAACATGTAGAGTACTGACAAGAGTTCATGGAGGGAGTTAAAGAACCACGTAGAACATGTGGAGAACCGACCAGCGTTTCACTACATCCTCTTCTTCTTCCTCTCCTGTTATTCACTGATGCTGCATCCATTTTCTTCAGCATGTAGATTTCACACATACACACATGCAGATCATTGCATGCAGCTGTTGGTTTTCTGTGTGTGTGTGTGTGTGTGTGTGTGTGTGTGTGTGTGTGTGTGTGTCTGTCTCACTGGTTGCATGCTGTTGTCATGGTACCATTGTCTCATTTTGACTTTTTGTTGGTTTTTGCCTGAATCACTTTTTGACTTTTTTGTTTTGTGACTTTTGCATTTATGTTACTGCATTTTGTCCTCCTCCTCCTCCTCCTCCCCCCTGACTCAGGGTTCGTGGTGGAGTAATCGCAGGGCAGTGAGCCCCCCCTCGTCCTCCCAGGATTCCATGGGGGAGGGGGTGGTGCGACAGCCCTAAGCCCTGTCCACTGGACTCCTCCGTCTGGAGCATGAGAGTGGTAAAGAAGCACACCATAACTTTCGTAGTTCTCTGTGGGCGGTAACTAACCAGCTTACTAACTCTGTGTTTGCATCCGCCCCTCTGGGACGTAGCAGTGTGAAAAACAAGTGCTCACTGTCAGTTTGCCTGTCTGTGTGCTGTAACACCACCCGTCTGGGGCGTGACGGTGTGGAGACCCTCAGATGTCAGGTCAGGGTTTATGACCGACCACTCGCTGTTCGCTGGTCACTGTCGCGTGAGTAGGCGGAGCTTAACAGTGAAGACCCTCTGTAGTGTCATTTCCTCCAAGAAGTGTTCTGCGCTGTCAATAATTTATTACACTGCTCAGTGCAGCCTGAAGTATTTTCAGGAGTATTAATGGCTGATCTGAGATCTGCAACATGAGCGATGCAGCCCCAAAAGTCACCCTCCAGTCTGATCATACAAATCCTGGACTCAGCATCACCAGCTGCTCCCAGTAAGACCAGCCACAGTCTGAGGGTTTGGGTTCTGGAAAAGCCTGGAAAGGTTGTGAATTTGATTAAAAAACATAATAAAACTAAAATGCAGCAGCTGATTTTTTTGCTGACTGGAGGAACAGAAAAGTGTTCTTGAATTCAGCCACGAAGTCCCTGAAAGTTGTTAAATTGCAGGTCAGTGAAAGGGCCCTGCTGATGTCATTGTACTGGTGGTGTTTTCATGGTAACACACAGTATCTGTAATGTCAGGGTCTGATGTTCATCCACATCTCCCCACTCACCCTCCTCTTCCTCTTCTTACTCCCTCTGCCCCCCCTCCCCCCACCTCAGGGTCGTGGTTCAGGGTTTCCAGGCAGGAGGAGGGCCAGAGGAGGAGGTGTTGGAGGAGGAAGAGGAGGGCGAGGAAGGAGCCGATTGAAGACTCAGGACAGCCTGACGGTGTCACCTGGAGTGAGAACACACAAACACACACACACAGACACAGTGTAATCACTGTGGTAACGGGTGGGCATGGTTGTTGGCCTGATGTGACAGTCGATCAGTTGTTGATCTAAAAGTTACTGATTACCGTCTCTCTGTTAGAGTGTGCACGTGGAGCCGTTCCAGCCAAAGGAGGAGGAGGAGAACTCCATGCACAATACAGTGGTGATGTTCTCCACCTCCGACCACTTCACCCTCAGACAGGTACACGTTCACCTGCACTCACCTGAGGCAGCGACACACCTCAGTACCTGTTCAGCTGTAATACTTAAAATATACCAACTCTTCATCAGTGTCCTCTACATGGATCAATCACTGTTGATCTCAGCCAATAGATGAACACCTCTGTGTGTGTGTGTGTGTGTGTAGGGACATGTGTGTGGTGTGTGGTAGTTTCGGTCAGGGGGCTGAAGGCAGACTGTTGGCTTGTTCTCAGTGTGGGCAGTGTTACCATCCCTACTGCGTTAACGTCAAGGTCAGTGAACACCTTTAAAACACACATACATACACCTGCTGTCTTGCTTGTAATCTGATTACTTTCCGTGTGTAATCTGATTACCTTCAGATCACACGGGTCATCCTGACTAAAGGATGGCGCTGCCTGGAGTGTACTGTGTGTGAGGCGTGCGGCGAGGCCAGTGACCCCGGGCGACTGTTGCTATGTGATGACTGTGACATCAGCTACCACACCTACTGCCTGGACCCGCCCCTCCACACTGTACCCAAAGGAGCCTGGAAGTGCAAGTGGTGGGTCCACCTGTCAATCACCTGTCTGTGTGTGTGTTGTTCTCAAATGTGTGTGTGTGTGTGTGTGTGTGTGTGTGTCCTCTCTGACTGTGTGTGTGTTGTCCTCAGGTGTGTGTGGTGTGTCCAGTGTGGCTCCGCCTCCCCTGGGCTGCACTGTGATTGGCAGAGTAACTACAGCCGCTGTGGGCCGTGTGGCAGTCTGATTTGCTGTCCTCTCTGTCAGAGACAGTACGCACAGGACGACCTCATACTGCAGTGTCAGCAGTGCGACAGGTAACACACACGTTCAGCTTTGTGCTCATTGTGGGGCCTGTAGTTTGTGTTGAGTCATGCTTTATCTGTATTATGAATGTATATATAATAATGTTCTCCAGGCTCCAGAGTCCAGAACCGGAACCTGGCACAGGGACCGGTTAAGGCTAAAAACACACCTCCACCTGTTAACACACACCTGAGTCAGCCAACACCCCCCACCCACCACATTCAGCAACCACTAAATAAAAAGGGTCGTTCTCAAAGAAGCTTATTTACATCTCACAAAGTTCACATCCAGATTCAAAGTCATCTAACCATACAGGATTGTGTGTGTGTGTGTGTGTGCAGGTGGGTCCACGCTGTGTGTCAGGGTCTGACTACTGAAGAAGAGGTGGAGGTTGCTGCTGATGACGGTTTTGACTGCTCACTGTGCCGAACAAACAGCCGCGGCTCACACAGTAATCACACTGACACTTCATGTGTGTTTATGCTTTCAGCTTTATTCTGTAGTGTGGAGCAGCGGATGTGTGTTGACACCAAGATGTGTGTGTGTGTTTTTCAGGGAGGTCAGACAGTTTCGAGTCTCCCTACATGGCTCAGATCATCTCCAGGATCAAAGAACCAGGTCAGTCCAACATGTCACGTTCACCCTGACTTCATCATTAAACATGTTTCTGTCTTCAGCTTTTTGTTTTTATAAAGATGAAATACTTCCTGTTTTACTTCATATTAAATGTTGTTGCTCTGTGTGTGTGTGTGTGTGTGTGTGTGTGTGTGTGTGTGTGTGTGTGTGTGTGTGTGTGCATGCATGTGTACCATGCAGACACACAAGACATACACTCAGGATGGGGTGTGTCTGACAATGAGTCGGGGCTCTCTCACCTGCAGTCTCTGGTTGAACCTCTGACATCACCACGCAGGTATCGAAGGTAAACACACTCCAGATGTTTAGCATCATGCTAGTTTAGCTTAGCGTAGTTTAACTTAAGCGTAGCGTCAGTAGTCTTATCAGCTGTTTCCTGTCTCCTGCAGGAGTAAGCCCAAATTGAAGCTGAGGATCATCAACCAGAACAGTGTGTCTGTCCTGCAGACTCCCCCTGACCCCGACCCCCCCACTGAGCAGGACCATGGCAGAGGTCAGTGGTCACACACACACACACACACACACACACACACACACACACAAAAGACCTGCTGTGTTTAAACATATCTCTTTTCTACAGGTGACTTGGAGTGTGAGATGAAATCTGACTCCAGTCCAGAGCGAGACCATGCCCATGACGATGATGTCACCAAAAGGCCTGAGGTCACCGATGGCAACAAGAAGAGGAAGAGGAAACCCTACAGGCCTGGTGAGAAGGGACAGGAAGCAGACTTCAGCGAGATCACTGTGGAATGATCAGCCAGCTGCAGTGTTTCTCTGTTGGGATCTCCACCTGTCTTTTTTCTGATTCTGCCCATCTTCATCTGTCTCACCTGTCTCATTCACACCTTTCTCACCTGTCTGTCTCTACCTGTCTCACCTGTCTCTGTGTGTCTCAGGTATCGGGGGGTTTATGGTGCGTCAGCGTGGAGGGAAGGCTGGCCCGAACAGAATCAAGCTGTGCAGGAAAGATTCAACAGAAACACTGCTTGGTCGAGATGAAGGTGAGACTTTGCCCAGAGACTGAAAAAAAAAAACAAAAAACACATGGACTTGAACACATATTTGACTTGAAGGTGAATGTTTTTACCACTTGTGACACACGTAGATGTTTCCATGGAGACGGTGGCCCCGGCCGACCAGACTATGGAGAAAGTGAAGAAGAGGTACAGAAAGAAGAAGACGAAGCTGGAGGAGGCTTTCCCTTCCTATCTCCAGGTAAAACATACACACACACACTCACACAGGTCTCTTAGTAACTCCCGGCGTTCTGATTGACTCTCTCTTCCTGTCCAGGAGGCGTTCTTCGGTCGGGATCTTTTGGATCGGAGCCGGCAGGTGGACAGAAGGCCGGGGCCAGAGACACGAGGTGTCAGCCAATCAGGGGTAGCGACAGGTGACATGAAAGGCACCCCCCGTGGATTACATGGCTCCTCCCCCTCTGGCCCATTGATTGGCACCATGGCAACCAATTCCATCAAGAAGCAGGGAACACTGTGTGAGTTATTTATGTTATTGTTTTTTTTTCCTGATATTTACACATCAGGTCATCATTTGTGTTGGATATTCATTGTGAATCGTGTGTGTGTTATCATGGTGGTGTGTGTGTGTGTGTGTGTGTGTGTGTGTGTGTGTGTGTGTGTGTGTGTGTGTGTGTGTGCGTATAGCGTGCGTGCGTGCGTGCGCATCACAAGATCTGTGCAGTGTGTGTGTTACCATCCAGCCATGTCGGAGGAAGCTCTCATGGATCTGTCTGATGTTCTCAACACTGATCCTCACATACTGGCTACAGGACACACAGGTATCTCCAGAGACACACACACAGCCAGCTGACTCTCTCTCTCACCCTCCATCCCCTCACCAGTGTGTTTTCATGATCACAACAGTCAGTAAATAGTTGTTTACAGCAGCATCAGGATGCTCCACAGAGGGAACCTCACTGCTGGAGAACCAAATGATGATACCAACAAAGAAGAGTGTTCTCTCACTGATGGATGGGAGTTGTAGTTGACTGTTCGAATTTTAACTCTGTGTTTGTTTTCAGGTCAGTTCCAGGTGGAGCGCTCGCCCTCTCCGTTTGGTAAGACTCTACAGAACAACGCTCCTCCTCCTCCTCTTCCTGCAGACTTTTGGAGTCTGCTGTCTTGCTTTTCCAGCTGATATTATACTTCAGAGACAACACGGAGAATAGTGAACAGACTTTGGAGGATTTTAACCTTTGGTTAGAGCCAGGCTAGCAGTTTCCAGTTTTTATGCTAAGCTAACCAATATTTCTGCTCTCTGCAGTTGGCAGAGTCCATTGATGACTGATGTGTCTTTTTTTTGCACTTATGAGCTTATTCCTAGAGCTGGAGAACAGACAGACGTTTGTATTGTACGGTACACAGTGAGAAAACAGTGAAAGGAAACAAAGTCATTTCTCTTTCTGTGGTATGGTGAACAGCTGCGATTTCAGACACCTTTCGTAGGTAATTCAACACATTCCTTCCAGTTGGTGAGGATCAGTTTGGAGAGGTTTCTACTGTGGGCATGATTTCATGTAGTTATTTTTAAATCACTTATTAAAGAATGAAAGGAAAAAGGATGGCGTCAGGGATTATCTTGATCAATATCTCTAGAGCAGCTAGAAGCTGACACCAGCCTTGGCTTGTTTACTCTGCACAGTTAAAATCAATCAATCCTAAATAGGCAATTTTGTATTCTTTTTCACAACAAGCTTTTCCATAACTCTTAGCTGAAAATGGCATGTGCGGAATTGGGGGACTCCCCTTTGTGCACTGTGCACACACACCTGAGCAAATATAGCAGAGGACCTAAACTTGATCCCTGTGGCACTCCACAGCTGTAGTCAGCAGCTGGTTGAACATGTCCTCATGAGATTTTTCATAACCAAGTAACCACCCTCCTTTCTTTCTGCAGCGTCTTCTTCTTCTCCTCCAGATAATACTGACTGGCTCTTTTTCACCTTCGGCTTCCTGTTCACTTCCTGTCTGTGTCTCTGCTTCCATTTAGGTCATTATTTAATATCTGTCCCTCTCTCTCTGTCCCTCTCTCAGCCGGTCTGGACATCAGCTCCATGGCTGATGACCCCTCTTTGACAGGAAGTGGTGGGCGTGGCCAGAGGGCTGTGTCAGAGGAGCCTCTGGACGCCATCTTGAGTCCTGAGCTTGACAAGATGGTCACTGACGGTGAGTTTAGAATTTAAAGTGTTTTGAATTCTGATTTGTCACTTTTCCACTTGATTATTGACTCTCAGTTTTGTTTTACTGTTTTACACATATGAAGAAGCTAACCACATGCATTTCATCATAGCTGCTGTAATGATCTGATTTCAATGAATCACTGAGGCCTAGATTAAAGATATCTTAAATGGGCTCCTCCAAAGTGCTTCTATTTAAAACACCTCAGATTTTTGCAATAAAAAGAACTATGCCTCTCTTTATTTATTCCATTTCACCTCCCTTTTGGTATTGCTTTTATTTATTTCTTCCTCTGTCAGCTCAGAGATCAAAAATATACACATTACAGTGCTTTAGACTGTAGGAGAGAGTGCTGCAGATATGTGTGGCTGACCATGTGTTGTTGTGCTTCAGGTGCCATCCTCAGCAAACTCTACAAGATTCCAGGTAAGACTGAACACACTCATCACACACCACCAGCGCACAAAAGATCCTTCGTGTTATTGATTATTGTAGGAAGCTACATCATGGACAGACAGTCACTTCCACACTACCTCAAATGAACAAACTCAGTGGTGGTACAAAGTTTACCATTAACGACGTGTGTGTTTGTGTGTGTGCACGCACAGAGCTGGAGGGGAAGGACGTGGAGGAGGTGTTCACTGCTGTTCTCAGTCCAAACAGAAGCAACAACCAGCCAGAGCAGAATCAACACACACACACTGCTGCGAGCAAGACAAACACACAGCCTACAGGTACGCACACCCCCCACACACACAGCTAACCTGACAGATGTTTCAAACACAAACTTTATTTCCTTTTACATTTTATCCCTAACTACTTCTTCAGCAGCACTCCTTAAATCAGATCAAATAAAAAAAATCAAATCACGTTTGGCTATAAAATTCAGATTCTTGAGCATCCCTGTAGCACAGAGGCTTCATGTGTATGTTTTCATTGTCAGCCAATGTGTCTTTCACTGTTCATACAAAACATCCAAAAACAGTGAAAAATCCAGCGTGATATCTTCTGATTGAATCACTGAAAAGATTAATTGATTGTTGAACTCTCTCAGCAGCTGCTGTGTTTCATCGTCTTCCGCTGATGAACGGCCTGATGGGAGCTGCTCCTCACTTTCCCAACACTCCCATGGTGCCTGGCTGTGCTCAGGCTCCAGCAGGTTTTAGGTTGCCACCCCCAGAATGCACTGCCCCTGCTCCGCTGCTGGGACCTGCCCCCGGGCTGGCCTCGGCCAGTCAGGTGTCAGGGGGAGATGGTGAGCAGGATGTGATGTCGACAGCTCAGAGGAGCATGTTGAAGTGGGAGAAAGAAGAAATTCTGGGGGAGATGGCCACCGTAGCTCCGGTGCTCTACTGCAACACCAACTTCCCCCAGCTGAAAGAGCAGTACCCTGGTACACATGGTACACACACACACACGCTTTTACACACACACCATCATCAAGCTTCACTTTGTCTTTCAGAATATTTATAGAATTAAATCCAAAATATTTCTTGTAAAACAATTTTAAAAAAAGAGTTTGGTGGAAAAGTTGATTTAAAAAAGCCTTAAAGAAAATAAAACTCTTTGTGGTTCTATGAGCTTCCAGATGATGGTGGATTTTTTATATATGTAGACAGACAGATCAGTGTGTTTGGATCAGTATTGAGGTGAACCTCTATACCAACTGTAATGGCGCTTTTCCAGTAGTACCTACTCGGCTCGACTCGACGTGCCTCTGTTTTTACTGCGTTTCCATTTCCATTACGTGTTAGTACCTGGTACCAGGTACTTTTTTTGGTAGGTAGGTAGGTAGGTAGGTACTCGGCAAACGGGTTCCAAGTCGAGCCGAAAATGTGACGTCGGCAGACAGCAGGCCACTGATTGGCCAGAGCGTGATGTCACTAGATGAGTCACGGAGAGCGAGCTCGTTCATAAGAGTCAACCAGCGCCATATTTTAAAACGCAGTAACAACAACGAACACGATCAGAGATGGCTGCACAGAAATCAACCCCGCTGGAGCAACGATGCGAGGTGCAGACATTTCTTTGTCTGGTGGCCTCCATTGCTCCGTAGTCGTTTCGTGTTTGTGTCGCATTGTGTCTCTGCATATCCAGAGGCTGCATTTATTGTGGCGGGTGACTTTAACCACTCCAACCTCAAGACAGTACTTCCGAAATTCCACCAGCATGTCTCCTGCCAAACCAGAGGGGACAAAACTTTGGACCATGTTTATACAAACATTGTTGGAGCCTACACAGCAACCCCCCTCCCCCATCTGGGACAGTCTGATCACCTTTCTTTGTTTCTCATGCCCAAGTACTCACCACTCATCAACCGTGTGAAACCATCTGTGAGGACCATCAAAGTGTGGCCAGCGGGGGTGGATTCTCTACTCCAGGACAGGTTTAGAGACACAGACTGGAGTCAGTTTGCCTCTCAGGCTACCCGTGGCTCTCACACAAACATTGACTCCTCCTACTCACACTCTGTACTGGAATACATCATCACCACAATTGACAGTGTCACCACAGAAAGACAGATCACCACATACCCTAATCAGAAGCCATGGATGAACAAGGAAGTGCAGATTCTGGTAAGGCTTCTGCTGAAGGCGCGCAAGGCGCCTGTAACAGTGCCTTTAGATCCAAGGTGGTGAATACGCACAGTACATCCAGCCTACATCAAAAAGCAAGCCAAGCAAGGTGGAGGAATACTTTGTCAGGTGGAGGAATACTTTGTCTATCAGACCTAGAGAGGGGCATCAAAAAGGCCACCCTACAAGCTGAAGGTACTTTGTCAAGAGGGGCAGGGCATCAGGCCATCACCACCAGCCAAGCCCAACCCTCCACACTGACAGTGGCATGAATGTGTCCTTCCTCAACGAGCTGAATGACTTCAACTACGACCCGTTTTGACAAGGATATGTCACCTTCCTCCAAGGACAAGGTCTTTGAACTCTCGGACCGTTCCCACAGTGAAAGGACACTGATGGACAACAAAAAAGATCAAACCCAAACCCTCTGATGATCACCAGACCCTCACACTCTCCCCCACAGACGACGTTCAAAATGCACTGAGCCAAATCAACGCACGCTAAGGCTGGCTGCTGGATGGTGGCATTCCGGGACGTGTGCTCAGAGCTTGAAAGCTGAGCAGCTTGCAGGGGTCTTTACAGGACATCTTCAACCTGTCACTTGCCCAGACAGCAGTACCAGCGTGCTTCAAGACCACCTCCATTGTGCCAGTGCAGTGCCGAAACACTCCTCTCCGAACGTGCCTGGAATGAATGACTACCGCCCCGTAGCACTCACACACCCATTGTGATGAAGTGCTTTGAGCGGCTGGTCCTGGCACACCTCAAGACATGCCTGCCCCCCACACTGGATCCCACACCAATTTGCCTATCCGTAGCAATAGGAGCACAGAGCATGCTGTATCTACAGCGCTGCACTGTGTACACTCACACCTGGAGAACAAGAACACTTACACAAGAATGCTGTTTGTTGATTTCAGCTCAGGCATTCAACACAGTTATTCCCTCCAAGCTAATCACAAAAACTTGGGGATCTTGGAATCAGTACCCCCCTCTGCGCTACTGGATTATGGACTTTCTGACCACCAACAGACCTCAGCATGTCAGGTCAGGCCACAACTGCTCCTCCACCATCACACTCAACACTGGTGCACCACAGGGCTGTGTGCTGAGCCCGTTCCTCTACTCCCTCTTCACCCATGACTGCTTGCAGGCCTATGTATGGATCCAACTCCATCACAAAGTTTGCAGATGACATCACGGTGATTGGACTCATCAGTGATAATGATGAGTCACACTACAGGGCAGAGGTCGAGCACTTAGCCACATGGTGTGCTGACAATAACCTGCTCCTTAACACCAGCAAAACTAAGGAGCTCATTGTGGACTTCAGGAAGGTGAAAAGGGAGACACATGATCCCATCCACATCAACGGCATGGCTGTTGAACGTGTCTCCAGCTTCAAGTTCCTGGGGACCCACATCTCTCAGAGAACCTTTCCTGGACTACAAACACCTCCAGCCTGATTAAGAAGGCCCATCAGCGCTGTTCTGTTCTTCTTGAGGACACTAAAGAAGAACCACCTGTCCACTGCCATCCTAGGCAACTTTTACCGGTGTGCGATAGAGAGTATCCTAACCAACTGCATTACAGTCTGGTATGGGAACTGCTCTGTGGCGGACCGCAAGGCACTGCAGAGGGTGGTGAAAACCGCCCAACGCATCACAAAGACTCCACTTCCTGCCATAGAGGACGTCCAGATACAGAAGCGATGTCTATGACGAAGGCACGACGTAGCATTCTTAAGGACTCCTCTCATCCTGCCAATACTCTTTTTCAGCTCCTGCCCTCCAGGAAGCGTTACAGGAGCCTCCAGACTAAAACCAGCAGGTTTAGGAACAGCTTTTTTCCCTATAGCTGTTTCTCTACTGAACTCTGTCCCCCATTGATCACCCCCAACCCCCCCCCACCCCCCACACCCCCTAACCCCTACATTGTCCACTGTCATGCACTCCTGTTGTCCCACCACATAATTGTGTATACATACCTGTATATAGTGTTCACATCCATCTCTGTTCTTGTACATAATTGTTCATATTCATATCCATCCTTACACTGTATCTGTATATTAATATAGCCCTTCTGTATATTAGTATAGCACACACCTGTATATATATATTGTTCCAGCTTATCTATATAGTTCATATCTATATCATATCTATATAGTTTCTGGATACTTGATAACCACTACTCTTACCTGTACATACTGTTCATACTACATATATATACTATATATAATGCACTTGCTGCTTCTTTGCACTTCTGATTAGATGCTAAACTGCATTTCGTTACTCTGTATTTATACATGTGTAATGACAATAAAGTTTAATCTAATCTAAAAAATAATAACAAATGGCATCGTCGCTGGAGTTTCGGAGCCATTGCGTTGCTATGACGAATTCCCACCCACGCTGAGGTGGTACTCTGTTGTAATGGAAAACGACCGAAACTGAGTCGAGTAGGTGCTAGTGGAAAAGGGCCATAAGAACTCAAGGTCATAGGTGACATTAGTGAATAGGCCTGTAATACTTTACACTGTGTGTGTGCATGTGTGTCAGACTGGTCCACCAGAGTGAAGCAGATTGCCAAGCTGTGGAGGAAAGCCAGCTCTCAGGACAGAGCGCCCTTCGTGGTGAGTTTGCTCTCTATGGTTGAGGTGTTTTGTGACGCTGAGGCATTAATATGTAAAAAGAGCACCAGCGGGTCCTGTGTCATCAGCACAGATGTGCAAGAGATGCTGTATCTTCTGTTGGTGCAACCTAGAGGGAACATCTGTAGTTTGAAGAGTAGAAACCCTAAAATCGATCCCTGGGGAACCCCACAAGTAGGAGGAATTTATTGATTGCTACGAAGAATTCTCTGCTAGAAAGTTAAGAGGCGAGACAGAGCCCGTCAGTCTGCTGTGATCCTTCAGTCTGCGTAAGATCTACTGTGATCAGCTGTATCAGGCGTCTTGTGTGTGAACCAGTTGTTGTTTCTCTTTCTGGCAGCAAAAAGCTCGAGATAACCGGGCGGCTCAGCGCATCAACAAGGTGCAGCTGTCCAACGACCCACTGAAACGCCACCAGCCATCAGAGCCGCAGGCGCCGCCATTGCCGGGGCCCTATGATCCCGTTTCCATGGAGACGGAGGGGATGTTCAAGGACCCGCTGAGGCCCAAAGAGTCGGAACAGGAGCAGGAGTGGAAGTTCAGACAGGTGAGCAGAGCTTCAGTGTGTTTGTGTTTAACACATCACTCCCCCCCATGAAGTAAAAACAGAGAGAGAAATCAACACCTGACTCCTGATTTAATCTGAAATGGTCCTGATTATATTCAGAAATAAACATATTTGTGCCGGCTGACAAACACTCAAGGGGAAGTCTGCTGATTCTGGTCCAGGTCACATTAAGATAATTATATGATTCATTAGTGTGTTCTCCATCACAGTGAGGTCGGTATGATCATGAATTAGGACATGCATCACACTCTCTGTGCCTTTTAAAAGGTGTTTCTATTTTATACCCGGGTTGATTGTAGTAAAAATAGATCAACTTTATTTGTATTCAGATTCAGATTTCCTGTATAGCATCGTTCATACAAGAACTGCAGCTCAAACTGCTTGATTTTGTCCTAGATCAGATTAGGCCCCTCACTCAGCTTTGAACCAACATGTAGTGACGGTGCTTTGTCTTTAGAGGGCAGTGTGAGTCTGTAATGTGCACATTCACCATCCTGGAGAACATTTTCTACCTGTGCTCAAAGAAAGCTTGTTGCCACCTGCAGCAGGTGTGACAGCTGAAATTAAACCTCCATCAAACAGGCAGTGCTAAATCTCTTCTTCATGTCGTCCATGTGATCTCGGCCTCAGGAAGGTGTTGGTTTCCCGCTCTGAGTAGTGATCATGGTAACCACCAGGCTGCATGTCGGGGGTTGCAGAGAGAGACTGACAGATGGGGTCACGTGACTTTTCTGGGGACATGAAAGTGTAAAAAGCATAAAGAGCTGTTGTCATTGTGTCATTAATGAAGATAAGTGATGAAGATGATTGGTGTGATGAGTCTGCTGTGATGTGCATGCCTGCTGAGCCTCACTCACTCCAACTAATATCTCTGATGTAATTGTCATTGAAAAGGGAGAGGTAAATGACAGATGGGGAGCCGGTAAGAAGAGGCAGGAAAATCTCCCCCAAAGCAAAGTCCTAAAATCACCAACAGATAAAGATTGTCCCTGCCAGGCATCTGTAGCAGGAGGTGGAAAAGAGGCTCTGGTAAGATCTCAAGGCGAACCTGTTCGAGGCAAACTCCATGGATCCATGACACCCTGAAATCCTCTTCCTGTCCTGGGTCGCTCCTGTGCCGGTCCACACACACTTCAGTTTTCACTCTGATCATCTAGAGGTCAGCAGCCAGTCAGCTCTGGTCTACTTTGGAGAAAGAGACCTTCAGAGTCCAGAGTAGAGCTGCAGATATATTAGACTGTTGGTTTATTAGTTTCAGCTGTAATCCAGAGATAAGTAATATACATTTAGAGCAGAGCAAAAATCTGAGGAAGTTTATAAGTTTGTGAGGAGCTGCTATTTCATGAAGCATTTTCCCTGCTCTGAATTTCAGTTTCAGATGTTGAGATGTTTCTAAACAGAGAATCCAGGAGTAATTTCAATAAATTGCACTGAGTAAAAACACTTAACTGTATTCTTATCTTTATTGTAGTCAGATATAAGCTTGTGTACGTCACCATGTCAGTGTGAAGCAGGAAGAAGAATGTTGGTTGAAACAGCAGCTCTGGAGAAACAACACAGTTGTACTCTCATTGAGCATCGGAAGTCTAATTTTAATCCTCCCTGACCTCCAGGACAGAAACATTGGAAACCAAAAGTGTTGTAGTGTGACCGAGCCAAGGCAGTCTCTTCCAGACCAAAGAGGATTTCAGACACATGGACCCAGGTCGGGTCACGGTCATCCTCTCTGGGCCAAAGGACAGTTCACTGTCAAAAAAGCAGAGGGGGGTTTTGGGGACACTTCAGTTTGAGGACAGCTGAAGTAGAGTTGACCCAGAGTCGGTGTCTGTGGCCTCAGTCTGTCTCCGAACTGACTGATTTTATTATGAAGGGATGCTGCCTCGCTCTGAATGTCAGTTTGCTGCCATCCTTCCACATCCACCTCACACTGATCTGAGCACAGCTCGCAGATTGTTCTGGTCTCAGCAGATACACCCGTCCCTTTACAGCCTGAGGCATCTCCTCGTGTGGAGAGATGGTAAAGGATGGTGTAGTATGGAGGGCAGGAAGGAGATCACGAACATTTCAATAGGCCGAACGTTTTGTAGCGCTGGAGCAGGATGAGCGTCTGTTTCCTCTTCAGTGTGTGGTCTGAAGGACAGCAGCATCTTCGCATTCACTGTGAGCAGGTATCACTGCAGGTGTGATTGACCAGGTGAGAGACAGACAGGAAAAGGCCAGTCAGCAGGGAGGACAAATGATAAGCTCAAACAAGATGTGAAGGTAAAGCCCCCCACCCCCCATACCATCCTAGCAGCAGTAGAACAAGAGGAGGACTTAAACAGTTCTGTCTGCAACACATCACACAACCTTAATTACTCTCCAGCACATTAGTCTGTTACCAAGCACGTTTAATGGATCTAATGATGGAGGTGTTTTAGTCCTGCTGTTCCTGCTGCCCCCGCTCCCCCGCACGCTGTAAACTCATCCTTCACTGATCCTCCACATTTACTGAGCGCAAGAGAGTGAGAGAGAGGGAAAGCGAGCATTACTAGCTGCCATGTCATCATGTTTTAACTCCACCTGCACAGACCAATTAGCACACTGACATGTGTTGCTGTCTGTCTTTGTCTTCCTGCGTTTCTTCTTGTTTTGTTTCAGCAAATGCGTCAGAAGAGTAAACAGCAGGCGAAGATCGAGGCCACGCAGAAGTTGGAGCAGGTGAAGAACGAGCAGCTCCTGCAGCAGCGGCAGCAGCAGCTGTTAACGGGCCAGCGCCTCTCCGAGAGACTTTCCCCAGAAACTGGCAGCAGGAGCCCCATGACGCCCACCCAGCAGCCCGTCGCTGGGGGCAACACCTCCCCCCTCCATCCACTGGCATCCAGGGAGGGTCAGTCCAGACAAAACCTTCTCCTGCAGGGGGCCCACAGTTCAGGACTGGCTGATGACGTCTTTCTCAGACCACAAGCCCCTCCTCCCTCTGGCTTCTCCTCCCTCCCTCACTCCCCCCACCCCTCCTCCCCTCTCCACCAGACCCCATCCTCCCCCCAGATGTTCTCCCCACCCTCCTCCCGCCCTTCCTCGCCCTGGGACCCCTACAGTAAAGTAGCAGGGACTCCTCGTCCCACCTCCTCCCAGGCTGGTGGCCCCCCTGCGCCCCAGCAGCAGCGTCGTAACTCTCTCAGCGCCTCCCCAGCACACGATGCCTTTGGTTCCCCTGCACCGTCCCCAGACTCTAAAACCTCCGACATCCCCAGGGCCCTCGGACCCCAGCCAGGTAACTCCCAGAGACTGTCTCCTCCTAATAACCGTCTCCTCATTGTTTTCTCCTCCTACTGATCGTCTCCTCCTTGTTTTCTCCTCACAGGGCTGCAGCAGAGCAGAGCAGGTATGATGAGCCCCCCCTCTGGCTCAGCCCCCGACCATTTAGCCCGACATGGCCGATCAGCGGAGAGTTACCAGAGGAATCCCCACAACAGCAGTAACATCCGTGTAGCAGCACCTGAATTGTATGGTCGGGCTGGTGAACTGGTCCAGGGGGGGTTGTTTAAAGCCCCCATGCCCCCCCAGCACCAACCTCAGCTGGAAGCGTTTAACACCTCGGGAGGAGGAAGGAGGGACCTGGCCAGACCCACAGATCTGGGCTTCGCTCTGCCTCAGTCACAGGACCCTGCATTCCCCTCTAGTCCGCTGTCAGGACTCGGCTCCCCCCACCGCAGCCCCTACGCGCAGACACCCGGCACCCCCAGACCCGATTACAGCCAGCAGATTACTGACCCCTTCACCCAGCAGTCATCTTTAACCTCGCGGCCTTCACCTGACCCCTACACCAACCCTCAGACCCCTGGTACTCCACGGCCACATTCTGACCCTTCATACCTCAGCACACCACCTGTGCTGAGACTCGACCAATATAACCAGCAGGCTGCCAACCGTCGGCCATCCCCCTCCCACCCCAACCTCGACCCCTACTCCTCCAACCCAGGGACACCCCGGCCCTCTGTCACGGAGCGCTTCCCTCGATCCCCGGGGAGTCAGCGGAGCACCGACCCCTATGCCCAGCCCATCTGTACACCACGGCCATCATCGGACCCTTACGCCCAGCAGCCCTCCACGCCGCGGCCTCAGAAGACCCCCGAGCCTTTCAGCCAGCCCCCAGTGGAGAGTTTCACTCCTCAGCCTGCAGGATCTGCTTCCTCCCCTTTGGCTCCAGGACTGTCTGGAGAGATGGTGACCTTCACCTCCACACACCATCAGGTAACAGATAGCACAGTGCTAACATGTCTGTACTGCAGTTTTTGAGTCTGTAATGTAGTTTATACTTCTCATTCTCTGGTGTTTTTCTTTCTTCAGTTGCAGCAGTCTCCAGGACGACAACATCAACAGCAACAGCCAGATTCATTTCCCAGAACCCCCAGCAGCCAGACCCCAAAGCACTCTGGGATTTCAGAGGAAAGCAGCTTCTCTGGTTTGGTTGCTCAGACTTCTGGTCACGATGCCTTTGAGCAGGATCACATGACACCAGGACCCTCACAAATGGACAAGACAACAACCAGTGAAATGGCAGCACTGGCCGTGGCTTCTTTAGATGGACCAATGAGCATGCTGCCTCAGCTTGGTGATTCAGAGGAGAAGCTGAAACAGGTAGGACAGGTGTTCTAACATTTATTTCAGTTTTTCATGCCTGGTTTCATTTTATTTCTTGTGTCCTAGCTAGATATTTGGATATCTGGTCTCGCCTCATAGTTTCTGCTTCACCTCTCCTGAGATTTCTGTGTTTCTGTCCTGTGCAGCGTCAGCGGCTCCGGCAGCTCATCCTCCGGCAGCAGCAGCAGAAAAGTGCATTAAGGCAAGAGAAAGGTCTGCATGAAGCAGCTTCTGGACCCAGTGCACCCCCTGCTGCTCTGCCGGGTTCCACCCCCGGCTCTGTCACACCACGCCACTGGTCCCAGGAGGACGCCGCTACTGTTCCTCCAACGGATGCTTTCGGACGCCCCCCACCACCTTACCCTGGCACAGTAAGGCCTGGTGGGCCAGGGGGCGCTCTGGCCCCGAGGTTCCCTGGAGGTTTCCCAGGGGAGCAGCAGCAGAGGGGTTTCACCCCCAGCGAGGCTCCCTTCCCCAGGCAAAACCTCCCCAGAGACATGGTAGTCCGAGGGCCGGTCCTGAGGTGAGAGGAGTAAGAAAACCTGCTCCTGAACTGACCTGATGATGAGATGGTTTTAGTCATATGTTCTCTCCTCTCCAGGTTCAGTGCTCCTCCAGGAGCTTCAGTGGGTCTCCAGGACTCCTTCTTGCATCCTCCCCAGGGATCTGTGCCTGGATCAGGGCTTGGTGTGGTGGAAGTCCCTGCCCAGATGAGGAGGCCGATGCCTGGGGACTTCACTGGTATCCGACCCCTCAGTGCTCCCAGCGCCCCCCCACACATGATGCCAGGTTAGACAGACAGCAATTGAAGGAGTTTGAAATTATTCAGCATTACAGCACAGTATTTTGACTTTAACTGTTTCATTATTACTCATCAGGTGTCCCCCAGCCCTTCCTCCCACGCTCCCTCCCCCTCCAGCAGCACAGCATCATGGGACAGCCTTACATCGAGCTTCGACACCGTGCCCCCGAAAACCGCCTAAGGCTGCCCTTCACTCTGCCCGAAGCCCAGATGCTGCAGCCCAGGGACCCCCAGCCACCTCCAGTCAGGCCCGGTCAGGGGGCCAGGATGCCCGAGATGCCGCTGGGCCAGCATATGACGATGGAGCAGCTGAACCAGCATCAGCAGCACCTGGGCCACTCAGCGGCTCTGACACACAGCGGCGAGTCAACACTCCCGGTGGCAGATGGGATAGAGGAGCACCTGGAGGGAGAGGACTCGGCTGTGAAGGACCTGGAGGACGTGGAAGTGAAAGATCTTGTGGACCTCAACCTGAACCTCGATCCTGAAGATGGTATGAACATACTCTGTACTCTGCTGATAAGCCAGCGTTAGTTTCCGGTCATAAGGTCCAGATCGATAGCGCCACCCTCAGGACAAGGTTTAACATGTTAAGCTCTGAGAGTAGATAAATCCTGATGATGTGTCATGAACATTACAGCACTCAGGAGTCATGCAGGATTTGAACAGTGTCATTATTTCACATTAAAATGTTCTCTTGATCTTTGTTTGGTTTTAACAACGTGAAACGTTCTTGTCATAACAACATACCTACTGTGAAAGTTTCTGCTGGTTGTTTCAGGCAAAGAAGACCTGGATCTG
Source organism: Scortum barcoo (assembly GCA_023238725.1). Taxonomy (NCBI): domain Eukaryota; kingdom Metazoa; phylum Chordata; class Actinopteri; order Centrarchiformes; family Terapontidae; genus Scortum; species Scortum barcoo. The sequence continues at coordinate 22,790,659 of CM041551.1, forward strand.
GGTCCTAATGACCTCCACCTCGATGACTTCCTGCTGTCGGGGAAGTTCGACCTAATTGCCTACGCTGATCCCGAGCTCAATCTGGAGGACAAGAAGGACATGTTCAATGAGGAGCTGGACCTGGGGGAGCCAGTGGAAGAGAAGGAGGGGGGAGAGAAGAGGGACAGAGCTAGCGTGACCAAAAAGACAGATGGCAACGCCTGTCTGATAGGCCAGGTCAAACAGGAAGTACAGGATGGCGTCAAGATGGAAGCCAGGGATGGCCCCTCTGCAACCCAGCACCCTGCACCACAACCTGGGGTTGTCACCATCAGGGTTTTCACCATCAGCAGACCCCCTGGACTTCCAAGGGCTGAGACAGCAGGCCAGCCCGGCTCCTCTACCCAGCTCATCAAGGTGGGGACCATCGCTCATTTATCAATATTTAGTTACCACTAATAAATGACTGTATAAACAAATAATTTTAAAAAGGAGGGCAATGTAATAATTTTAAAAGGACAGTAATGGACTCCCCCCCCCTCTCCCTCCAGAAGGTGGAGGACTTGGTTCTCTTCTGGTTGCCAGAAGGTGGAGGACTCTGGTTCTGCTTCTGGGGCCTTGCCAGCTCTCCAGACACAGGAACAGGTTCTGCCATCGGGTATGGCTCCCGGGGTTCACCCCCCCATGGATGGAGGTAAACAAATATGAACTGTCTTCCACTTTCTGAAACGTATTAAAAGATCTGGTGATCAGTATTTATTGATCAGTATTTCAGTTTGATAGATTCTTATTGATCGTCTCCTCCTCTGTCTCCTCGTGTCTGTCTTCTCATCTCCTCTTCTGTCTCCTTGTCATCTCCAGGTCAACAGTCTGTCTTCCAGCAGGAGCAGAGACCGTTTGGACCCTCCCCGTCCCCCTCTGCTCTCTTCACCCCCCACCCTCAGGGTCTTCCAGTGTCTCCTCACCCTCTGTCCCTCCAGCCCTCCCAGCCTCGCCTCCTCCTTAACACTCAGACTCAACCTCCACACCCAGGGACCTCCACCCAGACCCAGAGTCAAGCCATTTTCCCTCAGATCCAGATCCAGGTCCAGGTCCAGGACCAGGACGGGAATAAGCATAGGCCACTGCTCCTGGAGGAGCAGCCACTTCTACTCCAGGACCTCCTAGATCAGGAGCGCCAAGAGCAGCAGCAGCAGAAACAGATGCAGGCCCTGATCAGACAAAGATCCGCCCCAGAGTCTTTGTTACCCAACATGGGTAAGACCTAGAGATCTGAACCCTGACAGCCTTTTTTTTTTTTAATAAGTACTCCTCTTGTTCTACTTTGACACCATGACTTGATACTTTTAATGTGAAAAGCACGTGTGTGTGTGTGTGTGTGTGTGTGTGTGTGTTCAGCAGACTTTGACTCCATCTCTGACCCCATCATGAAGGCCAAGATGGTGGCTCTGAAGGGCATCAACAAGGTCATGACCCAGGGCAACCTGGGACTGAACCCCATGGTCATGAACAGGTACGATGACCTCCGACCTCTGAAGTTATTTCATGTTGAGTTAAAGATATATAAATGTATATAATATGAAATATAAATGTGATTAATCTTGCTGGCTGTCGACGGATCGGGCAGCTGAGGTTCAGTCTTAATCAGTGATGTCAGATGTTTGTGTTATTCACTCATTCATTTGACATTAATGACCACTGACTTACTGTTAGAAGAAGAAGAACCGTGGTGCTGTAACAATGAAAACTTCACTGTTGGCCCCATGTAGGAGGACCGATGTGTCTTAAATGGCTCCTCATCAGTCTTTGCCAGCACCCCGCTCAGATGAGATTTGTAGTTAAACGTGTTTATAAGAGCTTCTCAGTGTGTCCACGTCTGTATTAAAGGGCTGTGAGATGCTGACTGAGGTCACTTCCTGAACTACTCCTGTGTCTTTGTGTGTCAGGTTCCAACAGGCTCCAGTGGCCCCGGTGGCCCCAGCAGCTCCAATGGCACCAGTGGCCCCGGGGCAAGAGGGGACTCCTCAGCCTCCACACCTGGTGGGACAGGTATGAACTCTTGTTCTACTGAAACAAAAACGAGTCCTGTATTTGCTGAGTTTGGCTTCAAACGGGAAGTGTCTTCTATTTCTGTCAGGATGGGAAGATGAACCCCCAGTTGGTGCGACCCAACCCCCCCAGCTTTGGCCCCGGCTTCGTCAGTGAGTATCAGAAAACACTTCTCAGCCTGATGTCAAGAAACAAGAAAACACACTTGGGTTCTTTCAGAGAGGGACTCTAAATTAAATCAAAGCTGTACTGTCTCCTGCAGACGAGTCTCAGCGGCGGCAGTACGAGGAGTGGTTGGGGGAGACGCAGCAGCTCCTGCAGATGCAGCAGCGCCTCCTGGAAGATCAGATCGCCTCTCACCGCAAGACCAAGAAAGCTCTGTCGGCCAAACAGAGAACAGCTAAGAAGGCCGGCCGAGTCTTCGCCGAGGAGGATGTTGCACAGCTCCGCCACATCACTGAGCAGCAAGCGGTGGTCCAGAAACAGCTGGAACAGGTACACACCCGAGGACTTAGCAAAGATCAAAGATCATCACATCATCGTAAACATTCAGGCCAGCAGACTCACTGACTGGTTTGACGCGACACTTCATTGTGTTGTGATGTTTGTGTTCAGATCCGGAAGCAGCAGAAGGATCACGCAGAGCTGATTGAGGACTACAGGACCAAACAGCAGCAGAAAGCCCTGCAGCAGCAGCAGCAGCAACAACAACAACAACCAGCTGCCCCCCCAATGATGCCTGCAGGAGCATCTCCCATTCCACAGACCCTCCTCTCCCAGCCCATAGTGTCCATGCAGCCCCGCCCGGGCGGTTCCACCCCAGCCCACCTTCCAAACGCTGCCTCTGGTTGGACCACAGGGGGAGGGGCTCCAGGTGTGGTGGGGCAGAGGATGCCACTTCCAATGCCCCCTGCCCTGCCTAATGCACCCCAGGCTCCCTCACACACGCAGAACCCCCCAGGCATGGTGCCCGGCCTTGCTGCTCCCACAGCGGGCTTCACTGCAGGCCCTCGGGGCCCCGCAGGAGGGCCCAATGGAACAGCAGGGGAAGGAGCCCCTCGTCAGGTAACACACCTGAAACCACCATTTAACAAACATACAGCCGTTTACAGGAGGTTGTTTGTGGAGAAAGAGTAAAGAGAGAGTAAAATTCCTCCCCTCTGCAGGTGAAGTTTGATGACAACAACCCATTCAGCGAAGGCTTCCAGGAGAGGGAGAGGAGGGAGAGGCTGAGAGAGCAGCAGGAGAGGCAGAGAGTCCAGCTCATGCAAGAAGTAAGACACCACACACACAAACAAACAAACATACGCATGCACATACACACACACACACACACACACACACACACACACACACACATATGCTCAGCTGTCAACAGGAAGCACAAACAAACACAGAGCTGTTTACCTTCCCGTCCTCTCAGGTGGAGCGTCATCGTGCCCTGCAGCAGAGACTGGATCTGGAGCAGCAGGGCCTCCTGGGGGCCCCGATGGGTCCTGGAGCTGGGGCCCCAGCAGGAGCTCTATCAGGGGCTCGAGTCGGGCAAACTCCTGGAGGTCCTGCTGGGTCAGCACCTGCAGCTGGAGGGGACAGTCTCTCCCAGATGCCGTTTTTCAGCTCTGAGCTGCCTCAGGACTTCCTCCAGTCCCCCCCAGCCCCCAGACCTCCTCCACAGCACCAGACAGGGGCCACATTCCCCCAAACACCGGGCCTCCACCAGGGCTTCACAGGAGGACCCCTGCACCCTGGAGCTCACCCAGCTCCAGGTTTACTGCCAGGGGCCACAGCAGAGCGGGGCAGGCCCCTGTCTGAGCATGGCCCCCCCGGGAATGTGGCTCTCTCTAACTTCCAGGCCAGGCCGAGGCTCCCAGCCCCCACCGGGCCCTCAGCACAGGGACTGGTACGACCAGCTGGGATAGGAGTAGCAGTGATGACCCCCTCCCATCCCGGGGGTCAGGCTCATCGATTTGGGCACGACTCCTCATCTTCTTCCCCCTCTACCCCCCTCCCTCCCTCCTTCCCCTGCTCCTCCTCTGGAGCCCCCACCTCCCTTATCCAGCTCTACTCTGACATCATCCCCGATGACAAACCAAAGAAGAAGAGGAGCAGGAAGAGGGATGGAGACGATGCCACAGGTGGAGGAGGAGCCAGGACGCCGCTGTCCTCGTACTCTGATGACATCACTGCCCCGCCCACTCCAGCTGTTTCAGATACTTCCTGCTCCACACCTACTCGGGGCAACATGGACCAATCAGATCTGTCCTTCTCTCTAAGCTCCTCCCTCTCTGGTCTGGCTCCGTCCTCGGAGTTGGAGAGGCAACTGTCCGTCATCTCTGCAGCCCAGCAGAGAGGCCCCCTCTCTCGTCTGGAGGTCAAGGTCAGGACTTTAGCTGCATCATATTATTTCACTATGTTGTTGAAATGGTTCTCTAGTACCTGCTCAGGTTTTAGTAGTTTGTGTCGTGTGCTTCCTTGCAGGAGGAGTTTGAAGAGGGAGGAGCTTGTGGGGGAGGCGTGGTGAAGATGGAAGAGGGCGGGGGTGAGGTGTTCTCCTCCCCCTCTCCTCTCTATGGGGGAAGTAAAGATGGAGACGGAGGGAAGGAGCTGCTCAGACACCTGCTGAAGGACAAGACCTCCCCAGCCACCACGCCGTCACCCACCAACCAGGCCCCGCCACCTGCCCGCCGCCAGATGTCCAATGAGAGTGTCCGATCTGAGGAGGAGGATAGGCCTAGTTCCCATGGCAACATGGTGAGTGTAACTTTTGTTGTTGTAATTAACTCTAGAAATGTTAGCTCAACTGTCTGAGGTGATCAGGGCCTAGCCCCTTGACTTGAAATACAGTTTATTAAGAATTATTACATCACTTCATCTTCCCATGGTTACCGTGGTGACATCTGTCCTCCTCCAGGTGATGATGGACAGTCCAGGTCCAGATCTCCTGGACCCGTCTGGCAGGAAGAAGACTCAGCGCTGTAAGAGAGCCGCCCGGCCAGAGAAAGACAGAGCGCCACCCAAAAACAAGAGGAGGAAGAGAGAGGAGGAGGAGAAGATGCTCCACTCCTCCACCTCCTCCTCTGACCCGCTGGCGACACACCTCTCTCAGGTAGACCAACGACACAATCTTTTCTTTGTTCTTCCTTTTTTTCATCTTTCCCCTGCTTCCTTCCTAAAGGTCCCTTAACATAAAAAACAGATCAGAGTTTTTCTTTTGACAGTTAATCTGCTAAATGAGTAGAATGATTTTTCCTTTAGATGTCACCTTATCCAGTCGTCATTTTCGATAATTTTTATAGTAAACAGAAAAAAGAGAAAATCTGACTCACTGGATGTTTGCTGTTAAAACATTTATTTGATTCATTGATTATTTGAACAGTTTCTGATTCGTTTTCTGTGTACTGATTATTGATTACTGCCCCCCCCCAGCTGTCAGTACTGCCCCTCATGGAGCCCGTTCTGGGGGTAGATCTGAGTCTGTTCCCCCCATACGGCAGCTCCTCTCTGGGCAGAGACTCCCAACTGACCGGCTCCTTTGGTAACGCCTGCCTGGACGGAGTCACCGACTACTACTCACAGCTCATATACAAGGTAAAACTACCATGATACTACAGTAAAACTACAGTGATACTGCTGCTGTGATACTGGCCTCAGCAGTGTTTAACTCTTTAACTTGTCTCTTTTTCTCCATCACCCCCATCCCAGCAGAATAACCTCAGTAACCCCCCCACTCCTCCGGCCTCACTGCCCCCCACCCCCCCGCCTGTTGCCAGGCAGAAACTGGTTAACGGCTTCGCCACGACGGAGGAGCTTTCCAGGAAGGACATCACTGAGCAGGACGGTGAGAAACATCCCACGGGCTGCTCAGAGCACACATGATCTCACAGTCCGGTTTGTTTGAGTGTGAAGATGAAGACACAGCCTCAGATGCAGGATCAGGTATTGATGAGCACTCTGGTCCAGACACCGATCGGATGCCATCATTTATCAGCCCTGAAACACTCAAAACACTCAACTTGTTTTCACTCTTCACAGGCGGAGAGTATGTTAGCGAAACACCAGCAATTTGGTGATATGTAACTTTGGAAGATCCCAACAGAAAAAACGCAGTATGTGCAGTCTGCAGGGCTTCAGTTTGAAGAGGGGGCACTGGTTGATGAAAATGTGGGATTTTTCTGCTGGAGCATTTTCCTCAGTTTTCCAGGTCCTCAAACTATACGAGACAGTCAGGGAAAATTTCTGGAGAACATTTAGTGCTAAAAGACGCAAGGCTGTATTACATTTACCTGTTTACACCTGGAAGAGGCTGTTTGATGTCACACAGGGAGGGAACAATCACTAGAACATTAGGATGAGACGAGCTGATCTTCATGATTGCTGCTTCATGATGAGTTCAAACTGTCAGTGTGTTTTATTTTTCTCAGTCAAAGGTATGAAGCAGAAGGGGGAGGGGCTTATGGCTCTAAACCACACCCCCAAGACCGTAGATGTCCCCGCCTCCCTGCCGACTCCACCCCACAACAACCAGGAAGAGCTCAGGTAAACAAAAGAAGGTCAAATCTCTCTGATTTCAGAGAATTAAAAGTTTAGGGAAAAAAGATTTAGTTTTAGTCTTCTACTAGTGCTGCACTGACTCGTGGTTTCCTCTTCAGGGTCCAGGACTCGACGGGGCGCGACAGTCCCGACGGCTTTGTCCCGTCATCGTCTCCCGAGAGTGTGGCTGACATGGAGGTCAGCAGATACCCCGACCTCTCTTTCATCAAACTGGAACCACCCTCGCCTTGCCCCTCGCCTACATTTCCTATCATGCCCTGCGCCTGGGGAAAAGGTTGGCCATCAGTCATGAGAAAATGATTTAATCGATTTGCTGTCACTGTAAAATAAGTCCTTGAAGGTTTTTCAAAATGTCTGCAGGCCCTTGAAAGTCTTGGGGTGGGGGGAGTTTAAGTGGTTTGTTTTTTAGTATTCTTGGTAATTAATGTTGTAAATTATTTACTGTAAAACAGATGTTTTATAAACAGTGATCTATATGGCAGATGGAGAGTGAACTCTTGTCTAATTGAACTGATTGTTTGATGAACATGAACTCAGACCAGCCGATGAAGATGTGAGTTAACAATTTCTTACCTGTGCATACTTCTCCCTGTGTGTGTGTGTGTGTGTGTGTGTGTGTGTCCAGGCACTGCAGTGAAACAGGAAGTGAAGTTGGAGCCTAACCATCAGGGCCGTCACTCCTGCTCTAACACAGACCTGGTTACAATAGCGATAACACTGAACCCTGTCGCAGCTCAGGTAAACCTCTCTCTCCACCTGTCTCTCTCTCTGTGTTGAGGTGTCAGTAGCCCCTCCCTCCTCATGACATCACTGACTGCATTTTGCAGAACGTTGCTGGTGTGATGGCGGCGGTTGCTGAGCTGCTGCGGGTCCCCGTCCCCATCGACTACCAGCTGAGCCGACCTGCCGGCCCTGAGCGCAGCTCGCTGTCGCTGCTGGCTGGAGTCCGAGTGCCGCTGACGCAGGTGGGACAGACTGTACTGCAGATACTGCACATACATGTACACGCAGTAAATGTACATACAATTAAATGCATACAATCTTTTTAACTGAAACATTTCCTCTCCTGCATAATAAAATTCAGCATTATTTTATTTGTGTGCTACAGAGTTCAACAGGCAGCAGACAGCAGAGAGCTTCAACTGGAAACACTGGTCTGGATACACACACACACACACACACACAGACACACACACCTGATCTCTGACCCCAGACTTGACAACACTCTATTCTGTGTGTGTTGGCTCTAGGTGCCAGAATGAACTATATTCAACATGGTGGCCCTGCAGCTCCTGCCAGACCTCAGTGTTGCAGCTACTGCAAGGTGCTGCTGGGAAACGGAGTCCACATCGTCAAGGAGCTCAAACAGGTTCGACAGAGGAGACTACTGCTGAACACAGAGAGTGATACGATATGGCAGACAGGAAATGACTCTGTGTCTGTGTGTGTTACAGGAGGGTCCGTCTAGTCCAGGATCCCGTCTGCTGTTCTGCAGTCCAAACTGCTCCACTCTCTACACATCTGACCTGCAGAGCAGAACAGCTGGAAACAAGGTGAAATATCACATGATTGGTTATTGATCAGGGCAGTAGCTGTGTGATCAGCTGTTCAGAGGACACCTCACCTCTGGGGGACGCTAAAGGGACTGACGCACCTGATGTTTTGATGTTGCTGAGTTGCCTGATGATGTCATGGTGTGCAGTTGATGACATCACAACGTCTGTCTGTCCTCAGGCTGCGGACTCTGAGTGCCCCATTCCCAGCAGAGTGCAGCACCAGTACACCAGCAACATGTCCTCCATCGCCGTCCATTCCCTCCTCCACACTCCCTCCTCACCTCCCCCCACCTCCTCCTCCCCACCACTCTCCTTCCCCTCGGCCTCCACCATCACCATGGAGACCAGGCCCCGCATGGACAGCCTCAAGGTGGGTGTGGTAACTCACTGAAGGAAGTCATTTGCTGGATCAACGATTAAGCGATTGACTGACTCACTGAACGGTTTACAGGTGAAGGTAAAGCTAAAGCCCCGCCCACGGGCAGTTCCAGGTGGAGAGGACTCGCTGTCATCTCGCCAGGCGAAGAGGTTGAAGAGCTGCCGCTGGAGACGCTGGAGTTTTAGCATTACACTGAGCAGGTTAGCCTGTTAGTTAGCATTACACTGAGCAGGTTAGCCTGTTAGCATTACACTAAGTGGTTTAGCCAGTTAGCATTACACTGAGCAGGTTAGCCTGTTAGCATTACACTAAGTGGTTTAGCCAGTTAGCATTACACTGAGCAGGTTAGCCTGTTAGCATTACACTAAGTGGTTTAGCCATTACACTAAGTTAGCATTACATTACTAAGTGGTTTAGCCAGTTAGCATTACACTGAGCAGGTTAGCCTGTTAGCATTACACTAAGTGGTTTAGCCTGTTAGCATTACACTGAGCGGGTTAGCGGTTTAGCCTGTTAGCATTGTTCTGCATTGTTTTCCTCTTTTTACCCAGGGGCCCTTGCATCCATAATGAAGCAACTGCCATGCCAACAGAGGAGGAAGTGGATATGCTGTTGAAGAAGTTGGGGGCATGTCTTCGCCCAGACCCGCTACCCAAAGACCAGCGGAGGTGCTGCTTCTGTAACCAGCAAGGAGACGGACAGACAGACGGACCAGCTCGACTGCTGAACCTGGACCTGGACTTGTGGGTGAGTCTACTGGGCTACCAGCCGACAGCAGATTCTCTGCTTGTAGTTTGGACCAGAAGGCAGCAGAGTCTCTGATTGTTGTCTGAACCAGCAGACAGCAGATCTAACCGAGCAGTCACTAAAGGTGTCTCTATGTCTCAGGTCCACCTGAACTGTGCTTTGTGGTCCAGCGAGGTGTACGAGACTCAGGCCGGCGCCCTGATCAACGTGGAGCTGGCTCTGAGACGAGGCCTGACGCCACTTCGCTGCGCTCACTGTCAGCAGACCGGAGCCACGAGCGGCTGCTGTAATCGCCTCCGCTGCACCATGCAACACCTACCACTTCACCTGCGCACTGCAGGCCAACTGCACCTTCTTCAAGGTAGCACACAGAGACAGAAACTATACACTCTCTCTCTCACACTCTCTCTCACTCTCTCTCTCTCTCTCCCCCTCTCTCCCTCTCTCACACTCTCTCTCACACTCTCTCACTCTCTCTCACACTCTCTCTCTCACTCTCTCTCTCTCTCTCTCTCTCTCTCTCTCTCTCACTCTCTCTCACACTCTCTCTCTCCTCTCTCACACTCTCTCTCTCTCTCTCTCTCTCTCCCTCTCTCTCTCTCTCACTCTCTCTCTCTCACACTCTCTCACACTCTCACACTCTCTCTCACACTCTCTCTCTCTCTCACACTCTCTCTCACACTCTCTCACTCTCTCTCACACTCTCTCACATCTCCCTCTCTCTCTCTCTCTCTCACACTCTCTCTCTCTACTCTCTCTCACACTCTCTCTCACACTCTCTCTCTCTCTCTCTCACTCTCTCACTCTCTCTCACACTCTCTCTCTCTCCCGCTCTCTCTCTCTCCCTCTCTCTCACTCTCTCTCTCTCTCTCACTCTCTCTCTCTCTCTCTCTCTCTCTCACACTCTCTCTCTCTCTCACTCTCTCACTCCTCTCTCTCTCTCTCACTCTCTCTCTCCTCCACGCTCTCTCTCCCTCACACGCCTCTCTCTCTCACACTCTCTCGCTCTCTCTCTCTCTCTCTCACGCCCTCTCACCCCTCTCTCTCCTCACACGCCTCTCTCTCTCTCTCTCACTCTCACACTCTCTCTCTCTCACACTCTGTGCTGTGTCTCTTCCAGGATAAGACTATGCTCTGCCACCTTCACAAGCCCAGGACGGTGCCTCTTGGTGGGGACAGGTCCTCCAGCTGTTCCCCCTCCTCCACTCCGGGACCGATGCCCGACCCTGTGGCGACCTCTGACCCGTCGACGACACTGAGCTGCGGTGCTTCCATGCCGTGTTTCGGCGGGTGTTCGTGCAGTGCGAGGATGAGGCGCTATGGCAGATCGCCGCCGTGGTGCAGCGAGGCGAGCGGCAGCACACCTTCCGGGTCGGCAGCCTGCTGTTCCGTGCCATCGGCAGGCTCCTCCCACAGCAGATGAACGCCTTCCACAACCAGTCCGCCATCTTCCCCATCGGTTACCACGCCAACCGCATCTACTGGAGCATGCGCCTCAGCAACAGGTAAACCCCCCGACCGGGACAGGTGTCTCTGCTCTCATTGGTCCCCAGAGCCGACGCGTTGATAAAACGCTGCTGTGTGTTTGTGTGTGTGTGTGTGTGTGTGTGTGTGTGTGTGTGGGGGTTGTTCAGGCGCTGTAAATACGTGTGCTCCATCGATCGAGAGCTGGAAGGTCGGCCGCTGTTTAAAGTGAAGGTGGTGGAGAAAGGATACGATGACCTCATACTGACTGGGCCAACGCCAAAAGGTAAACATCACCTGATACCTGCACACAGGAAGTAGCTGTGAGGGGGGGGTACTCAAAGTATAAATACCCCATTACAAGTTAAAATACAGCTAACATAAAGAATATATAAAATAAGCATTACTACTACTGATGTTTCTGGATTATCTTTAGTGTGTGTGCGTTTTACTCCCAGCAGTACTGAGAACTGAAAGTAAAAGTATTCCTGTGTGTGTGTGTGTGTGTGTGTGTGTGCTTTGTAGCTGTGGGACCAGATATGAACCAGTTGAACCAGTGTCACAGATGAGATCCTCCAGCGGGATGCTGAAACTTTTCCCAGTTTACCTGAAAGGAGAAGATCTGTTTGGTCTGACCACGTCTGCAGTGACTGGGATCATCGAGTCTGTACGTCACACACACACACACACACACATTCAGACATTAAATCCAGACTCATGCTGACCTTCTGCCGTCTGTGTGTGTAGCTGCCAGGTGTGGAGACCTGTGAGCGTTACACCTTTCGATACGGCAGGAACCCTCTCATGGAGTGGCCTCTGGCCTTCAACCCGTCTGGATCGGCCCGGTCTGAACCCAAAGCCTGCCAGACCAAGAGGTGACACACTCTGTACACACACTGATACACACTCTCACACACACACTCACACAGGCAGTGAGTGTGTGTGTGCATCCCTCATCCTGAGCTCTCTCTCCTCTGCAGACCGACCCTGCTGACCAGCGTCGCGCCCCGCTGTCAGGGCTCAGTGGGCGCCATCGTCGGCCTCGTGCCTGGCGTCCTCTCTCTGTCTCCGGGCGAGTCGATGGCTGGCGCTCATCAAGGCCGCCACTCCAAGTCGTCCCAGTACCGACGCATGAAGGCCGAGTGGAAGACCAACGTCTACCTGGCTCGTTCTCGCATCCAGGTGAGTCACTGGGACCACAGACCGGACACTCAACTGCTGCCTGAAGGACTGGTTGCTGATCAGCTGTGTGTGTGTGTGTGTGTGTGTGTGTGTGTGTGTGTGTCGTGTGTGCAGGGTCTGGGTCTGTACGCTGCCAGAGACATCGAGAAATGCACCATGGTCATCGAGTACATCGGCACCATTATCAGGAGTGAGGTAGCCAATCACGCAAGGAGAGCTGCTATGAGTATGAGTAACACAGGTAACACACACACACACGCCAGAGCAGTTTAAACGTGATGTCATCACAACAGCCTCCATGTTTAATTTCTGCTTTACGTCCAGGCACAACACTTTCTCAAATATCAGATGTTAACCTCACTGTGTGTGTGTGTGTGTGTGTGTGTGTAGTAGATCCATCGCGGTGTGTACATGTTCCGGATTGACAACGACTTTGTGATTGACGCCACCATCACTGGAGGACCGGCCAGGTGAGACCACGTCAGAATGGGGGGGTGCGGTGCTGATTTGAGGGAGCAGTGATGAAATCAGCTGTTTAAACCTGCGACAGGGCAGCGTTCACCTGCACCCTCATTGGTCAACTGCAATCACTGATCCCGCCCCTCTGTGGTTGACAGGTACATTAACCACTCGTGTGCTCCCAACTGCATCACTGAGGTGGTGACTGTGGAGAAGGAAAACAAGATCATCATCAGCTCCTGCAGACGCATCCAGAGAGGAGAAGAGGTACCACACCGATCAATCGATCGAGCAATCAATTAATCAATCAATCAATCAATCAATCCCAGTCAGTCAGTCCCTGTAGTCTTTATGTACCTGGTGAACCTGCAGTGTTTTTTCAGCAGTCTGTGTTTGACGACAGTAATTTTCTTACCTCTCTCTCTCTGTCTGTCTCTCTCTCTCTGTCTCTGTCTCTCTCTCTCTCTGTCTCTCTCTCTCAGCTGTCTTATGACTATAAGTTCGACCTGGAGGATGATCAACATAAGATCCCGTGTCACTGTGGAGCTGTCAACTGCCGCAAATGGATGAACTGAACACACACACACACACACTGGCAGCTCTCTCTCTCTCTCTCTCTCTCTGCTGAAGCTGGATGTCGATTGTTCGTCACTCAGTGGGCGGAGCTACACTTCATATCAGAAGTCAATATAATAATAACTGATCACACAGATTGATCAGAGATAATAATGATGATGGGGGTGTGATTGACAGATTAGGGGGTGGGGTTATATATCAGGGTGGGCGGGGCTGAGTGGTTGCCAGGCGAGGGGCGGGACTTATGACGAGGCTGGTCCTCTGTGTATATCGAGTGTAAAAATGACCACAGCTGTAAATGTGAGTGTAAACGCCACTGAAATATCAGAATGTCGTCATCCTCAAAGGGAGGTTATTAACTTGCACTAAAAAAAACAGAAAACAAAAACAAAACAAAAACAAACAAATTCCCACAGTCACATACTTGATTCTTCCTCCTCCTCCTCCCTGTGTTTTGTTAATTTCCTGTAAAATAAGAGATTTTGTTCTTTTTGTATTTATTACTGAATGAAGCTATTTTCTAAATCCACGGTGAGTTCGAGGTCCGGAGTCGCGGCTTGTAAATATGTGTATCATAAATTTAAAAGAAAACAAAGTTTAGAAATCACTCCACCAAGAGCTACCTTAACATCCTCATCCTCACCTTCATCACGATGGGAGCGTCTTCTGTTCGACTTTTAAATAAAGTTTTACTGTTTCAGTTTCCTGTCCCAGCGCCGGAGGCAGTGTGTTCTGATTGTACGGCGTCGGGCAGGCTTCACTGCGGCCTTCATCTGAGTTTAGTTTCATTGTGTTTTTGTCACCCAGCGTTTTGGCTGCAGGCGTCTTTGTTTTTTGATCGTTTTGTTGTTTTTTTTTTTCACTTTGTGGAGTTCAGAGTCCTGCTGCCATGTACATATGAGGTTTCATCAGGACTCTGCTGATGTGTACAGTTAGATGACGTGAAGCCTTTTTTGTTTTTTATTATCGGACGTAAACAGTGTGACGATGATGATGATAATGTTTTTTTGTTTTTGGGAAAAATGTGGAATCTGATTTAGAATCATTTACAGAAAATAAAATATTTTACATCTTGAAGAAAGCACAGCGCTGCTCTTTCTTCCTGTTGGGGGGTCAGCTGGTCCAGATGAGTCCTGTATTTACTTTGTTTTAACTCCATGTTTTGTCTCCTCCTCCTCCTGAGGAAAATCTGTCTCTTTAGCTGATCTCTGCCTGAGGCTTCAAACAGATTTTATTCTGAAATGTTGCAGAGTGAAGCAGAACATCAGCTCCCACAGAGCCGAACAAGTCGACAGGACGATTAGAACGACAAAATAAAACAGAACGACGACAGGTGACCTCAACACGGAGTCATTTTCTAACATTAAATAAAATGTGTAGTGGTAATGTAACCGTATAATGTATGAACTCTTAGTATATTCATGTAGGTTCATTTAATAATTCACTATACAACCTTAGCATTATTTCATTCACACTGGACAACAGCAGGTTAAGAACAACTCAACTCATTAAATCATTGTGGAAGAAAATCTCATTGTGCTCAGTGTCTGTGTTAATTATAACTTATCAGTAATCAAATATTAAATGAATAAAATTAAGTGAAACTTTGAACTAATGGAACAAAATGGATGAATGCAAATCCGACAGATGGTTAAATGGAGATCTTTCTCTTTTTTGATCACATTTATATAACAAAGATGGAAAGTCTCATTTATCCAGTGTATAGATCTCTGAAAAGCAATAAAGAACATCAAGTTAAACATGGAAACATTTGGAGACCTTATTTAAAGAAAGCAGCCACAGTAAAAGAAGATGAAGGTCACAGCAGTGACTCTATTACTAGAAATAAATCAACGACGTCACAGTTACAGTCTGATGAACGGAGATAAAGAAAAAAGTCAAAGTCTGCTTTTTTGTCGATTCTGCAGCATGTACAGGACATACAGAGGATTGAAATTACAGTTCTCTCAAATGTTGGTGCATGAAACAACAAAAATAAACAAATACAATCAAACTAGAAAAATAAAAAAGACATGGTAATAAATAGACATCAAATCACAGTCAGTGCAAATATATATGTTTATAGTGCAAGAAAAATGTAGTTAGTTGATTAAGGTGGTTAAAGTGAATAGTGGAGAGGATGAATCAGGAGGACATTCATAGGGGACGATGATCCAGATACACGTCTGGATGAGGCGCATAGATAGATAGATACTTTAATGATCCTTTACAGGAAATTATGCTGTTGCAGCAGCTCACACAGGCATAACAGAAAGAAAAACATTACATACATACATCTATCAAAAATATATACATGTGGACATCAGCAACAATGTGCATTAAACAGATTTGAAAGCAGGGCATAAACGAGGGCATAAACAAGGCCAAGTGCATATGTGTGGACATCAGCAACAATGTGCATTGAACAGTTTGACAGCAGCTGGAAAGAAGGTCTTTCTGAGACGCTCAGTCCTGCACTTTGGTGCAATCAGTTTGTTACTGAAGGTGCTGTTGTTGATCACCTCCAGGGCATGAAGGGGCTGGGAAGCATTAGTCAGGATGGCCTGGAGCTTTGAGAGCATCCTTCCTTCCGTCACCTGTTGGAGTAGTGGTAGTTGTGTACCAACCACAGACCCCGCTTTTTTAATAAGTTTGTTTAGCCTGTTCTTGTCTGTAGTGCGAAGGCCCTCTCCCCAGCAGACCACTGCAAAAAACAGGGCACTGGCAACCACCGTATGGTACACGCTCCGGAGCAGGGGGGGACAGATATCGAATGACCGCAGCCGCCTCAAGAAGTACAATCTACTCTGTCCTTTGCGGTACACAGACTCTGTGTGGCTTCTCCAGTCCAGTTTCTCGTCCAGCAGCCCAGGACGGATAGTATTAAATGCGCTCGTGAAGTCAAAAAACATGAACCTCACCGAGGCATCAGGAATATCCAGATGTGTATAGGTCCTGTGCAGCATGTAGATGAGGGCATCATCTACACTAACGTGTTCGGTTCTTATGCGAACTGCAGAGTGTCCATGTGAGGTGCCACGCTCATCCTGTCCTGATATGAGGGAGGATCAGCCTCTCTAACACCTTCATTATGTGAGAGGTGAGGGCCATGCAGGCCTATAGTCCTTGTTGTCACTAGGACAACTCTTCTTTGGCAGTGGGACCAAGCAAGATGTTTTCCAAAGCTTCTGAACCTTCTGTAGTCGCAGGCTCAAATTAAACAGGTGTGCTAAGATCTCCACACAGTTCAGAAGAGCAGGTCTTCAGGAGCCTAGGGCTGATTTTATCTGGTCCAACAGCCTTGCCTATCTTCAGACGATCCAACTCCCTCTTAACCTGATCTGGAGAGAGGATGATGATAGATGGTGCTCCAGCTGAAGGAGGAGTGGAAGAGTTTGGACACTGAGCAGATGATGAGGATGAGTTGGAGGGAGGGACAAGAAAAGGAAGGGGGCTGTGGGCAGGTAGCTGGTCAGACTGGGAGTTGTAAGGAGCTATCAAATCTGTTAAAAAATCTGTTTAGATCCTCAGCCAGACTCTGATCCCCATCAGACAGCTCTCCCCCTTTCTGCTTCATGCCTGTAATCTTCCTCATACCAGCCCACACCTGTCTGACTCCATGTTGAAGCTGTTGTTCCAACTTGTTACTGTAGGTTATTTTACCCTTCTTCATCTCGACCCTCAATTCCTTCTGAATCTGTCTGATTTTGTCCCTGTCACCCTCCCCAAAAGCCCTTTTCTTTTCATTTAGTAGAGCTTTCAGGTTGCTTGTAATCCATGGTCTGTTGTTAGAATAGCAGCTGATTTCTCTAGAGGGCATGATGTTTTCATAACAGAAATTTATATATTGTGTCACACATTCTGTTAAACCATCTATATCATTTCCATACATCTCACAGAACATGTCCCAATCAGTTGTCTCAAAACAACACTTCAGGGCTTCAACCGCCTCCGGATTCCAGCACCTGGATGTGTTGGTGGTGACAGGCAGCCTTTTAACAGCTGGCAGGTAAGAGGGAATGAGGTGAACCATGTCATGATCTGAACAACCAAGAGGGGGCAGTGCAGTACATTTATAAGCATCTTTCACATTGCAGTAAAGCAGATCCAAAGTGTTTTCCCCTCTTGTTGTACAATCCACATATTGTGTAAACGTGGGCAAACTGTTGGTCAGAGAGACATGATTAAAATCTCCTGACACAACAACAAGTGCATCAGGGTACTTTGACTGAAGTCTCGCGATAGTCATGTGCACTGCGTCACCGGCCGCTTCCGCATTTGCTGACAGGGGGATGTAAACAACAATGGCTGCCACCACAGTGAGTGAACTCCCTTGGCAGGTAATATTATGTTCACTGCTAAGAGTTCAATGTCTTTGTTACATGTTCGCTCCTTGATGGTTATGTGCTTAGGTTACACCACTTGTTGTTGACAAGGAGCATTAGACCCCCTCCTTTCTGCTTTCCGCTCCCAGCCGTGTCCCGGCCTGCACGTGTTGTACTAAAGCCGGTGAAAGTGATCAGGGGGTCGGGGTGTTTTCTGTAAGCCAGGTCTCAGCCAAACATTTAAGGCTGCTCTCCCTGTACACTTTCTGGCTCCGTACGAGAGTCTCTAGCTCCTCAGTTTTGTTTGTTTGCAGCGAACATTTCCCACCTCCTTCTCCTCTTCTCCTCCTTCTCCTCTTCACCTCCTGCTCCTCTTCTCCTCCTGCTCCTCCTTCTCCTCCTTCACCTCCTGCTCCTCTTCTCCTCACCTCCTGCTCCTCTTCTCTCTCTCTCTTACCTCCTCCTCCTCTTCTCCTCCTGCTCCTCTTCTCCTCCTCTTCTCCTCCTCCTCCTGTCCTCCTCTTCTCCTCCTGCTCCTCTTCTCCTCCTGTCTCCTCCTTCTCCTCCTGCTCCTCTTCTCCTCCTGTCTCCTCTTCTCCTCCTCCTGTCTCCTCTTCTCCTCCTGCTCCTCTTCACCTCCTTCTCCTCTTCTCCTCCTGTTCTTCTTCACCTCCTGCTCCTCTTCTCCTCCTGCTCCTCTTCTCCTCCTGCTCCTCTTCACCTCTGCTCCTCCTGCTCCTCTTCACCTCCTGCTCCTCTTCACCTCCTCCTCCTCTTCACCTCCTGCTCCTCCTTCTCCTCCTTCTCCTCTTCTCCTCCTTCTCCTCTTCTCCTCCTTCTCCTCTTCTCCTCCTTCTCCTCCTTCTCCTCCTTCTCCTCCTTCACCTCCTTCTCCTCTTCTCCTCTTCACCTCCTTCACCTCCTGCTCCTCTTCTCCTCCTGTTCTTCTTCACCTCCTGCTCCTCTTCACCTCCTCACCCCTCTCCTCTTCTCCTCCTGCTCCTCTTCTCCTCCTTCCTCCTCTTCACCTCCTTCTCCTCCTGCTCCTCTTCACCTCCTCCTCCTCTTCACCTCCTGCTCCTCTTCACCTCCTGCCTCCTCTTCTCCTCCTGCTCCTCTTCTCCTCCTGCTCCTCTTCACCTCCATTGCCCAGCACTTTGAATTAACTGATGTCTCACTCGGAGAAGTTCCTTTGGGAGATCAGGCCTCATCCCACATTTAGAGGCCCCGGCCAGGTTAAGCAGTTCCTGACGTGTGTATGCCAAAACAGTAGCGTCTTGGTCGCATCTCCCAGGCGTCCTCAGCGTTACTCAGCACTTTGTTACTGACAGTCGACCGCACGATTTAAAACAACATACAAGTCCAACAGCGATTTATTGGTCTGGACAAAACGACGTTAAAAACACTAAAAACACGGGACACAAACAGCCTGCTCGGAGCCGCACGCAACAGGCTGCCGCCTCACCAGGCGCCATCTTCGTGAGCATGAAAAGAGAGAGAGGTCCGAGGACGGCAGGTAGGCCAACAGAGAACAAACACTGTTCAGCTTTTCACTTTCAGCAGATGAAGTTTACGTTTGTGTGCAGCACAGGATGTCCTGTGACAGAGGAAATGTGTCAGAGAGTAACTGAGTATGTAGGTGTAACAGTAATATGAATACTGTGCAGTATAATGTGCAGCAGGCTGTTTGGGTGATAATTAGGTAGGTAGATGTAAATAGGTAGACTGCAGACACATCCAAACCATTTCACACGTGAGCTGACCTCTTTACCTTTACCTGACCTCTGGTGTTTCTGTGTCTGCAGACTCAGTTTCTTCATCGAAGGCTCGAGATGTTTGGACTGTAAACAGAGGAACACTGCAGTTGTTGAAGCAGGAGAACACAGAATAGCATGAAATGCACAATATTTTATTTAAATAAGAAAAATCAAAACAACTCCTCACACATGTGTTAGGCATGTCCTCAGTATCTGGTGTCTCCATCACTGACAGATACAGGCTCATCATTAGTTATTACAGCTGACAGACTGACTCAGGAGGAGCAGAGGACAAACCTCCTACATACTGATTCATTCTGAGGAGGTCCGCCCGTCTGTCCCTCCTCCTTTGTCCGTCCCTGCCTGCTGCTCAGAGCTCCTCTGCTGTGGGAGATTTTCAGGTGGAGGTTCCCCTCCAGTGTCAGAGGCCTCCGTCTGTTTTTTGGTGGCTTCAGTGCAACATATTTACAGCTCAGCACCTTTTTGGACAAACACATTTCACATTTCTTTACAGGCTGCTGACCACTCTGACAGATGTTCTTGTGTTTAATTTAAAGCTGCTGCCAGGTTTGTTCTGTCTGTTTGCTCCTGTTGAGATGTGACAGTGAAGAATGAATGTTTGTCAGGAGTTAGCAGGTCAGTGGAGTCAGCCTCGATTAGATAAGGCTGGGGGCAGCACAGTGGTGTAGTGGTTAGCACCATTGCCTCATAGTAAGAGGGCCTGGGTTTGCATGTTGTCCCTGTGCCTGTGTGGGTTCTCTCTGGGTACTCCCAGCTTCCTCCCACAATCCAAAGACATGCAGGTTAGGCTAATTGACAACTCTAATTGCCCCTAGGTGTGAATGGTCTGTCTTTCAGTGTTAGCCCTGCAACTGACTGGCGTGTAAGACTGCAGCTCTGCTTACTGGTCCAACTCTGGTATGTCATGAATTAGGACTAATAAAACTTTCTATATTTCTAGACAGGAGAGCGGCTCCAGCCAAAGTGGGATGGATACCATCTCTCCTAATCAGGCCAGATCTCCCCCAAAAAGGCTGCCAATTATTAATAAAGCCCACGCCGTTTGCCGGACACCACCTCGTTAACCACCGGTGGAATGACGACATGCATGCGGCTGTATACGTCATCACTGGTCAGATTAGGAATTAGGACTACGTAGACAGACATAGTTTTTGCAAACTTACACACCGACTCCACATTAATTCTGGTGACTTCCGATTGCCGTAATCTGGCGTCATTATTATATAAATGTGTGCAATATTTGATTTTCTTCCCAAAAACACACAATGATTGTGTGTGTGTGTGTGTTTTCCTCCTGTGACTCCATCAGAAAACAGTGCTGGTCCATCTCAGCTGTCACCACAGGGGGACGCCACCCAGTCAGAGGCCGTCCTGAGGAAGTGACTGAATGAGGAAGTGTTCAGTTGGTTCAGACAGCAGCGAGCAGAAAGAAGCACACAGGTGAGATTTCTTCAGCAGGGTGTGATTCGACTATCAAGCTGTAAACTGAGCGTGATTTGAACAAACTTTTTGAGATGAAGACAAACAGGAAGCTGCCTTATGGCCCTTTTCCACTAGTACCTACTTGGCTACCTACAAAACGGCTCGGCTCGGCTCGGCTCTTTTCGGTTTATGCGTTTCCATCCCGTGTTAGTACCTGGTACCATCCCGTGTTAGTACCTGGTACCATCACGTGTTAGTACCTGGTACCAGGTACTTCCGTAGTTCCTACTCGACCAGCCAGTTCCAAGCGGCGAGCTGAGTCGAGCAGGGCGAAAATGTGGCGTCGGCAGACGGCAGGCCACTGATTGGCCAGGGCCGGGACGTCACTAGATGCGTCGGGGAGAGCGACTCGTTCATGCAAAGTCAGTCAGCCGCCATTTTTAAAATGCGCAATAACAACAACGAACAACACGATCAGAGATGCTGCACAGAAATCAACCCCGCGAACAACGACGAGGTGCAGACATTTCTTTGTCTGGTGGCCTCCATTGCTACATAGCCGTTTCGTGTTTGTGTCGCATAACAAATGGCGTCGTTGGAGTTTCGGCATCGCGTTGTCATGGTGGTGACCCCACCCACGCTGAGGTGGAAACGTGGAAAACGACCGAAACTGAGCCGAGCCGAGCCGAGTAGGTACTGGTGGAAAAGGGGCATTAGTGAGCTCACAGGAGGACAGACTGAACACCAAACTGATGAAACTGTTACAGCAAGAAAACACCTTCAGATAACAGAAATATAAAGATTTAGTCAAAATGTTCTCAAATCAAGAAGAGACTCCTTTAATCCAACATGTGAGCAAACAAAATAAAAGTCTGAAAACTTTGGACAGTTTGTTCTTCATGAAACTGAAACTTTATCAAAGTGATTTCCACAGATTGAGTCTCAAGAGTCACAAACAGGTTTGCTGAAACTCAACATGATATTTCTTTCACTTAAAACTTTATCAGCAGCATTAAACAGTAAAAGAAAACATAGTAAAAGATTCCTTCCCATCTTTTTTTCCTTGCCGCTGCCCTGTTGGTTTATTACTTGTCTGTCTGTTCTGATGTCCATTTTCAGTCTGTATAAAGCCATTTTTTTCTTTCAGGGCAGTGCCTTGGTGTTTTGTTGTTTTCTACTGTTTTTTCTGCTAAAAGTGTTTATGCAGAACAAAGTGGGCTGCAAATCTTACCCACTACTCAGGCACAGATAGTGATACTGATTGCCTTCAAGGTGGCACTGTAATAACAAAGTTTTTGCAGTTAACTTGAAAATGGCTTGGTTTAGCATAAAAATGAATTCATCCTGTTAATCTTTCGATTCATCTGCACCTTTGCTTTGATGGTCCTCTGCTCTACAAACTGGGACTTTCTCAAAATCCAGTTTTAAAGAACACATCAGACACTGTTGGGTCAGTTGTCTGGAAACTTTGTCAGGATCATCTACAGACCAAAATCATCAAAGGAATTTCAAAGATCAGTCAGTTTTGATTATACAAGTGAATCAATTTCTATAAAAGTAGGTCATTTTCAAAAAGTGAAAAATATCTCGCTATAATTTGTAGTTTATGCTCAACATTTTCTATTTCATCAACTAATTTCACAAAAATATTTGACAACAGGGGCAGTATGGTGTGTGATTTATTTCAGAATTTTATTGTCCATATTTTGTCTGTTGTAAGAGCTTTAAGTTAAAAACATCCCAGGTGTTCTCTTTTAGTTCTCTGTGGCAGCTCAAAATCTCCCAGAAGCAGAAACTTGCCTTAAGTTGTCACTGAGCCATGTGTTAATTTACTCAGTTAGAAAAACAGGCAATCACCAGAAGAGCTCTCACATGTACAATGTTATGTAATGTTTGTTAAGACCACCAGCTTCCAGATTAAACTCTGAGTTGTTTCTTCACAGTAAGGAGCTGCTGGCTGTCTGTAATCTGTGATATGTTCAAAACTTCATACATACAACTTCATAAGTCCAAACTCAGAAGGGAGTGAAAGTCATTTTAGATGTAGTCTGAACGTCTATATCGTGGGACAGCAGCTTACACTACACAACTTTATCGTGACAGGAGAAGTTTCACTTCTTTTGCAATGCACAAATGTTCAACTTACAGATACATTTTGGTGGAGAAATTGTACACCTAACTGTAATTGTAATTGTTTCAGATGGAGACTTGAAAAAATAAAACTGATCAATGATTGCTGAATAAAACAACATCACAATCAAGGGAATCAATCTTTTGACTCTGAAATCCATCCACAAGAGCCTCACATATCTGATAAACATATCTTTTTAGAGATGGAGAGAGAAAGTAAATAGTCTAAACAATTTTACCTAAAAAAATGACTGTTAACCTTTCTCTGATGTCCTTTGTGTCTCCAATGTTTGTGCTTTACCTTAGACTGACTGAAGATGAGCGATTTGGAGAACAGATCAGAGTCTCCAGTTTCCAGCTGTCAGTCAATGAAAAGTGACCAGTTTAAAGAAAAATTTCCAGAATTCACTGATGTGCCTTCAAACACAAAGTAAGAGACTCAAACAGCTGGAAGATCATCAACAGATTTCATTTTTTATTGCTAAACACAACAAAAACCTGACGTTAATTTAAGTGGTTTCAGTTATTTGTCTGATTTGTCTAATTACTCAAACATTGTTAAACATGGCGTTGTCTGACTGAAAATTTGATTTTGGGACCCTTGCTTTTTCTACTATCTATTGTGCATCCAGAAAGTATTCACAACGCTTCACTTTTTCCACATTTTGTTATGTTACAGCCTTTTTCCAAAATGGATTAAATTCATTTTCTTCCTCAAAATTCTACACACAACACCACATAATGACAATGTGAAAAAAGTTTTTTTTTATTAAAAACTAAAAACTAAGAAATCACATGTACATAAGTATTCACAGCCTTTGCCATGAAGCTCAAAATTGAGCTCTGGTGATGAGGTGCATCCTGTTTCCACTGATCATCCTTGAGATGTTTCTACAGCTTAATTGTAGTCCACCTGTCATAAATTCAGTTGATTGGACTTGATTTGGAAAGACACACACCTGTCTATATAAGGTCCCACAGCTGACCAAGCATAAAGTCAAAGGAATTGTGGGTAGACCTCAGAGGCAGGATTGTCTCGAGGCACAAATCTGGGGAAGGGTACAGAAAAATTTCTGCTGCTTTGAAGGTCCCAATGAGCACAGTGGCCTCCATCATCCATAAATGAAAGAAGAAGTTCTGAACCACCAGGACTCTTCCTAGAGCTGGCCGGCCGTCTAAACTGAGCGATCGGGGGAAAAGGGCCTTAGTCAGGGAGGTGACCAAGAACCCGATGGTCACTCTGTCAGAGCTCCAGCGTACCTCTGTAGAGAGAGAAGAACCTTCCAGAAGGACAACCTCTGCAGCAATCCACCAATCAGGCCTGTATGGTAGAGAGGCCAGACCAAAATTTTTCAAATTCAAATTTATTTATTTAGAGCCCAAAATCACAAACATTGTTTGCCTCGGAGGGCAGATGGCAGATGAGGGATCCCTCTCCCTGGGACGGACAGACGTGCAATAGATGCCACATGTACAGAGAACATCATCATCAATCATATTATGGAATTATACATGAGTCGTAATAAGCTGTAGCTATACTGAGTTCATTGGTTTAGTCCATGTGTGAAGGTATCACAGGTAATGGAAATGAGTCTGTGAGTCCAGGTGCATCTCTAGATGTCCTCATATGGAGCTCTGGGCCACTCGACCTTCTCTCCACAGCACAGACACAGATCATGTCCCCACCAGGCCAGTGAACCTCAGACAGATGGACCACAACCAGAAAAAGCCACTCCTGAGTCAAAGGCACATGGCAGCCCGCCTGGAGTTTGCCAAAATGCACCTGAAGGACTCTCAGACCATGAGAAACAAAATTCTCTGGTCTGATGAGACAAAGATTAAACTCTTTGGCGTTAATGCCAGGCGTCATGTTTGGAGGAAACCAGGTCATACCATCCCTACAGTGAAGCATGGTGGTGGCAGCATCATGCTGTGGGGATGTTTTTCAGCTGGCAGGAACTGGGAGACTAGTCAGGATAGAGGGAAAGATGAATGCAGCAATGTACAGAGACATCCTGGATGAAAACCTGCTCCAGAGCGCTCTTGACCTCAGACTGGGGCGACGGTTCATCTTTCAGCAGGACAACGACCCTAAGCACACAGCCAAGATAACAAAGGAGTGGCTTCAGGACAACTCTGTGAATGTCCTTGAGTGGCCCAGCCAGAGCTCCAGACTTGAATCCGGTTGAACATCTCTGGAGAGATGTGAAAATGGCTGTGCACTGACACTTCCCATCCAACCTGATGGAGCTTAAGAGGTGCTGCAGAGAGGAATGGGCGAAACTGCCCAAAGAGAGGTGTGCCAAGCTTTGTGAATACTTTCTGGATGCACTACAGTGGATATAAAAAGTCTACACATCCCCTGTTCATAATGCCAGGTTTTTGTGATGTAAAAAATGACACCAAGATAAATAATTTCACAACTTTTTCCACCTTTAATGTGACCCATAACCTGTACAATGCAATTGAAAAACAAACTGAAATCTTTTAGGGAGGTAAAGTAAAAATAAACAACTGAGATAATGAGGTTGCACAAGTGTGCACACCCTCTTATAACTGGGGGTATGGCTGTGTTCGGATTTAACCAATTACATTCAAACTCATGTTAAATGGGAGTCAGCACACACCTGTCACCATTTAAAGTGCCTCTGATTAACCCCAAATAAAGTTCAGCTGTTCTAGTAGGCTTTTCTTCACATTTCTTGTAGCCACATCTTCCAGCACAAGCCATGGTCCGCAGAGAGCTTCCAAAGCATCAGAGGGATCTCATTGTTCAAAGATTATCAGTCAGGAGAAGGGTACAAAAGAATTTCCAAGGAATTAAATATACCATGGAAACACAGTGAAGACAGTCATCATCAAGTGGAGAAAATATGGCACAACAGTGACATTACCAAGAACAGGACGTCCGTCCAAAATTGATGATAAAACGAAGGAGAAAACTGGTCAGGGAGGCTGCCAAGAGGCCGAACAGCAACATTGAAGGAGTTGCAGGAATTTCTGGCAAGTACTGGCTGTGTAGTACATGTGACAACAATCTCCCGTCTTCTTCATATGTCTGGGCTATGGGGAAGGGTGGCAAGATGGAAGCCTTATCTCTCGAAGAAAAACATCCAAGCCCAGCTTCATTTTGCAAAAAGACATTTGAAATCTCCCAAATGCATGTGGGAAAATGTGTTGTGGTCTGATGAAACCAAGGTTG
Organism: Scortum barcoo; assembly: GCA_023238725.1. Lineage (NCBI taxonomy): Eukaryota > Metazoa > Chordata > Actinopteri > Centrarchiformes > Terapontidae > Scortum > Scortum barcoo. The sequence continues at coordinate 22,816,458 of CM041551.1, forward strand.
AACTTTTTGGCCATAATTCCAAAAGGTATATTTGGCACAAAAACAACACTGCTCATCGCCAAAAGAACAGCATACCTACAGTGAAGCATGGTGGTGGCAGCATCATGCTTTGGGGCTGTTTTTCTTCAGCTGGAACTGGGGCCCTAGTCAGGGTGGAGGGAATTATGAACAGTTCCAAATACCTGAGTCAGTGTTGGCACAAAACCTTCCCACTTCTCTTAGAAAACTGAAGATGAAGAGGAACTTCATCTTTCAGCACAACAATGACCCAAAGCACACATCCAAATCAACTAAAGAATGGCTTCACCAGAATAAGATTGAGGTTTTTGAATGGCCCAGCCAGAGTCCAGACCTGAATCCGATCGAACATCTGTGGGGTGATCTGAAGAGGGCTGTGCACAGGAGATGCCCTCGCAGTTTTGCAAAGAAGAGTGGGCAAATATTGCCACATCAAGATGTGCCACGCTGTGACAATCCTGATTGCACCACCTGTCTGGGAACGCCCAGAACTCTCTGATTGGTTCGCGGCTCGCGGCACAATGTTTTTTTATCCGTTCGTTCATTCATTCAGTCAGTCAGTCAGTCAGTACATGGGGGTAGTATAGAGAGAGAGAGAGAGAGAAAAACGACGCACAAAAAATCGGGAAAACGCGCGGTAAATAAAAAAAGTGAGGCCGTAAATCCCTCGTTTCTTTCATCATCATCAGCCATCCGCCGATCACCGTCTCCCTCCGGATCACCACCATCCACCGTTCAGGAACCGGTAACGTTACCACCGCCATAATAATAAAAACCCGGACTGGACTTCCTGGATAACTGACGGACTGACTCGTTATAAACTAGAGTTTTTTTTCTTTCTTCATATTTCTTTAAATAACTTCTCTCAATTCATTTGAGAATTTGAACTGTGTTTATTATTTTTTTTCATTCCCGATGGAGTTCTTACCGGGCGTGAGGAAAACCCGTACCGGATTTTTTTAGTTGAATCACTTATTACTTTGGGACTGTGGGGCTTTGTTGCCTTTATTGAAAATATATGATCATTTTCGTTGAACAAAGATTTGTGTTGGTGTGGTTGTTCTTTGTATTATTATTGTTGTTATTTTTGGTTAATTAAGTCATTCAAGGTGTGTGTGGGGGGGGTTTTATGGTGTGCTCCCTTTCTGATATGTTTGAAGAAAACAAAAAATCTTAAATGCTAGGAGAGAGACCTGGCTGGCACCCCTAAAAACAAATAAAGAAAATAATAAGCAAACTGTCACATAAAAAGTGGCACCCCAGATGGGACCCAATTGAAACAAAAACATAAACATTATTGAATGACAAAACGGTAATAAAAAAAAAAAACCTGAACACAACCAGCATTTTTTGGGAAAATAAACTTCTTTATTCTTTGGAACACACAAACAAAGGAAAACAAAATGGCTGCTAACTCAGAGTCATTGTTGGAAATGAAAGGAGAGTCTCCACCCTCAAACATGATGCCCGTCCAAGGGTTTCTTCCCACAACATACTCTCTGTTGGATATGGACCTCACTGCATTCTCTGAGCTTGCTTGTCCCTTAACTCCTCAAAATACCCGACCTGCAGACAAGGACGATGGACATGGAGGACCTCAATCTGCAATTTCTGTTTTGGAGGAAAATTCCACTGGCTCCGGGATCCAGCAGCAGCTGCAGAAAATTATGGAGGACCAGCATAACCACCAACAGGAGCTAAAGAAAAGTGTGGAATACAAACAACATGACAAAAGAAATCACAAATCATACGGAAAAAGTAACCAAAGCATTGACAAACTTATTTCAGGAGCAACAAAAAGAAGTTATCAAACACCTGGATAAGCAGCTTGGATTATACACGCAAACAGTTTGATGCATCTCTTGGTTGGAGGTTAAATCACCATCACACTGAGCAGATGAAAGATCTTCACTCTGTTCTTACCCCAATTTCTGAAGAGTCCTGACTCATCTGCAGGAGGAGCTGTCTCACTGCAAAATCACAATGCATACACTTTCAGAGGAAATCTTGGCGTCTAAAGTTACTACCACCTTTGGTCAGACAACTCCTTCTGAGCCTTTACAGGGAGAAAAGCCTTCACTCATTTCAAACAGGCCCAGATTACAATCTACTGTACAGCCTGGCATGCCAGAGGACAATTTTGGGTCCCCTAGTGAGTCTACCATTCGCGAGGGAATTGAAGAGCAGATTCATGGGAAAGAGTCCTATTAAGCTCCAATTTCCAACCTTCGGGAGACTGGAGGATACATCTGACCCACTCCAATATCTGGAAAGGTGTGAGGATTTCCTTGCTCTCAACCCACTCTCAAACGAGGAGCTCATTGCCACCCTGCGTAATGTACTGCACGGGACAGCAAGGGACTGGTGGGATGTGGGCCGACATAAAATCCATACCTGGAAGGAATTCCATGACCAGTTCCGTGCTGCCTTTCTGTCAGAGGACTATGAAGATGAACTGGCTGACGAGAGAAGGTACGAAATAGAGTCCAGGGAGAAGATGAAAGCGTGAGAGAGACTTTGCCTACATGTACCAGTCCCTCTGCAAACGCTGGAAACCAAACATACAAGAGGATGAGATAATAAAATTGATCCTTAAAAACATTATTCCCCAAATAGCTAGCCAGCAGCTGAGAAGTAGTGGAGTTATCTCTCGGTTGATGGACTGGTCCGCCTAGGCCAACAACTGGAGAAGGACCGGGAAAACCAGCTGCAGTACGAGCAGAGAAAGAACCTGCTCAAAAAACCATCTAGGGCTGTTGCCTCTGAACCCGCTATGTTGATACCTAAAAGAGATAATGCTGTCAGACCAAGCCATCCCAGCCATAACCAACCCCCCCAAGTGTACTGCTGGCGTTGCAAAGGAAGTCATGCACCAGCTTCCTGGCCACAGTGGACTGCCAGCAGAGGTCCCCCTCCTCAGACCCTCATATCAGCAAGCTGCAAAACCTTCTCATGTGCAAGAGAGTCCTGCTACACTTGGTTCCCTCACTAGTTCAATTCACCTGGAAGCAGCCAACCCCATAAACTCTTCCACCTTTTCACAGGAGATCGCTCTTCCCTGCCAGTTGATGGTACCCCTGCAGATTGGACCATGGACTGGAATCGCCATTCTTGACACTGGTTCGTCATACACCCTAATTAATGAAGATGTATGGACAGGACTGAGAGCCCGACAGGATGCCCTGAAGCCTTGGACCCGAGGACCCCTGTACCTGGCAGATGGGGAAGAGAGACAACCTATAGGATGGAGCAGAATGACACTTGCACTACAGACCCAACAGCTGACAATACCTTGTGTAATATTGCCAGCTCGAAGTCTTGCATTCCCTGCAGTGGTTGGGACTGGACTTCATTTTCCTTTCTGGTCTGCAATTTGATGTCTCTGTCAAACTGTTACTGGTTTAAGTTTAACAAGAAACGACAGTATCAGTTTGTGAAAGAATCTGCAGAGGGTCCAAACGCTGGTCTTACACCACAGCTTGCCTTCTTCTCTGCTATAGCTCCTAGCCAACTGGTTCCTCCACTGCCATGCCATGACCTCCTACAGGTTGCCATCTGCAATGCCCACCTGGATGATTTTGGGAAAAATATGCTTTTATGTCAATTACAGAAAAACACTGATGTCTGCACCACAACACTAGGATGCACAAGTGTTTTAAAGCACAAAATCTTTCTCATCCACGAAGTGCCCATCAAACAGAAGCCCTATCGTGTGTCACCAACCAAGCTTCAAATGATTAAAGAGCACGTGGAGGAAATGTTAAAAAAAAAACATCATAGAGCCATCTACCTCTCCTTATGCTGCCCCAGTGGTCTTGGTACCTAAAAAAACAGGATCCAAAACCAAGGTTCTGTGTTGACTATAGAAAAGTGAATGCAGCCACACACACACAGACGCCTACCCTTTACCGAACATCCAGGAAATATTGGAATCTTTAGCTGGAGCTGCAGTATTCACCTCCTTGGACTTCAATAGTGGTTACTGGCAAGTCAAAATGGATGACGACAGCAAAGACAAAACTGCCTTCATCTGTCCCTTTGGCCTTTACCAGTTCAAGGTGATGCCTTTTGGACTTAAGAATGCCCCAGCTACGTTCCAACGGCTAATGGAGTTAGTTCTTGGGGACCTAAAGGGGAAGACATGTTTTGTGTATTTGGATGACATCATCATTTATTCAAAAACATTTCAACAGCACAGCTATGACCTCCAAGCAGTACTGGACAAGTTACGAGAGTCAAACCTTACAGTGAACATGAAAAAGAGCCAGTTTTTCCAAACCTTGCTTAGGTTTTTGGGCCATATTATTTCCTCTTCTGGAATAGAAGTTGACACTGAGAAAACAAAGGCAGTACAGGACTTTCCCATCCCTCAGAACATCAAGGAGCTCCAGAGATTTCTTGGAATGGCTGGATGGTACCACCGTTTCGTGCCTCACTTCTCTCAGCTGACGGAACCACTCAATGCCCTTAAACGGAAAGGAGCCAAGTTTATTTGGACTTCATCCTGCCAGAGAGCCTTCGAAACCCTGAAACAATATCTGGTTTCTGCACCAGTCCTGGGTCATCCTGACTTCAAGCTCCCATTTACCGTTTACACAGATGCCAGTGATGTTGGTATAGGAGCTGTCTTGGTGCAACAGACTGGGCTGGGTGCAGAACAAGTCCTTGCCTTCGCCAGCCATACATTGAACCAGGCAGAGCGAAATTATTCAACCACAGAGCAGGAGTGTCTCGCTGTTGTTTGGGCCCTGGAGAAATGGAGATATTACCTGGAAGGCAGACACTTTACAGTGGTGACAGATCATTCCTCTCTTGTTTAGGGTCTTCAAAACCCAAAAGCCCAGCACTCGACTGATCCGGTGGGCACTTCGTCTCCAAGAATTCTCTTTCACGGTGGAGTACCGAAAAGGGAAATACAATACTGTGCCAGATGCGCTATCGAGAGCTCCTGTGGATGGCTTCCACCATCAACCTGCAACTTGTGCTGCTGTATTGCGCTCCAAGAGGGACACCTCTAATACTTCTAAACATCTTCAGGTGACAGATGAAGACATTTGGAAAGCCCAACAGGAGGATTCTGTTATCCAGGACCTGTATGAAAAAATCATGGAAACAGGAGAAATAATAGGAAAATCCTACTACCAAGTTAACTGTGTTGGAGGACAAAGTATACAGAGTGATGAAATTACCTCATAAAGCCCTTTATCAGATATAAATCAAATCAAATTCAAATTTAATTATTTAGAGCCCAAAATCACAAACATTGTTTGCCTCGGAGGGCTTTACAATCTGTACAGTTGTGACACCCTCTGTCCTCTAGCCCTCGAACCGAGTCAGGAAAAACTTCAAAAAACCCTTTATGGGAAAAAGAAGAAACCTGAGGAAGAGCCACAGATGAGGGATCCCTCTCCCTGGGACGGACAGACGTGCAATAGATGCCACATGTACAGACAGAAACATCATCAATCATATTATGGAATTAAACATGGGTCGTAATAAACTGTAGCTATACTGAGTTCATTGGTTTAGTCCATGTTTGAAGGTATCACAGGTAATGGAAATGAGTCTGTGAGTCCAGGTGCATCTCTAGATGTCCTCATATGGAGCTCTGAGCCACTCGACCTTCTCTCCACAGCACAGACACAGATCATGTCCCCACCAGGCCAGTGAACCTCACACAGATGGACCACAACCAGAATCAGTGAGGAACCTGCAAGACTGGAGAGAACAAAGAGGACCGGGGCTCCGGCAGTAACATGCACTTTACAGGACATAAGAGTATTAACATTAACCACTTTAACAGTTTAACCAATTTAACTACTTTAACCAGTTTAGCCACTTTAACCAAGTAGTTTATAAAGTGAGTCCAGTTGTCTACTACCATGATGATGAGTAAGGGAAGTAAGAGGAAGAGGAAGCAGAGGAAAGAGGAAGCAGAGACATAGGAAGCAGAGACAGAGGAAGAGAGGAGAGGTGCCCGATGCATCATGGGAGCCCCCCGGCAGTCTAAACCTATAGCAAGCATAACTAAGGGCGAGCCTGTGCCCACCCTAACTATAAGCTTTATCAAAAAGGAAGGTTTTAAGTCTATTCTTAAACACTGACACTGTGTCTGCCTCTCGGACCCAGACTGGGAGGAGCTGGTTCCAGAAAGAACAGGGGCCTGATAGCTGAAGGCTCTGCCCCCTAGACTACTTCTGGAAACCCTGGGAACTACAAGTAAGCCTGCGTTTTGGAGCGCAGCAGCTCTAGTCGGTTGATAAGGAGTTATCAATTCATTAAGATATGACGGTGCCAGACCACATTGCGGTTTACTCTACCACATATACATTCCCTCCTCACTCCGTCAACAGCTTCTCAACCATTATCATGATGATCCATTATCCAGACATCTTGGGAGATACAAAACATACAAAAGGTTACAGGCCCTGGTGTATTGGCCTAAGATGAGTATGGATGTAAGAGAACATGTGCGATGTTGCAAAGTTTGCCAGCTCTACAAACCTGCCCGGGAAACTTCAACAAACTGAGGTACAAGGGCCTTGGGAGATGCTAGGAGTTGACCTCATGGGGCCCTTTCCTCGAAGCACCAATGGCAATCTCTACCTCATTGTCTTTGTGGATTATTACACAAGATGGGTTGAGATGTTTCCACTTTGCAAAGCGACTGCAGAGACAGTGTCTCACATTCTCACAAGGGAGATTCTGACTCGCTGGGGTGTACCTACTTTCATTCTCTCAGACCAAGGTCCCCTTGGTCTCATCGGTCTTTGAGGAAACCTGCAAGCAGTGGAACCTCAAGCAGAAACGGACCTCCCCCTACCATCCGCAAACAAACCTAACAGAGAGAGTAAACCGCAATGTGAAAACCATGATTGTATAATATGTGGAAGAAAAGCACAAAAATTGGGGATAAATACATACCTAAATTCCGTTTCGCTTTGAACTCAGCGGTGCACAAGTCCACAGGAGTTACACCTTCAGCTATCAGGCCCCTGTTCTCTGGAACCAGCTCCCAGTCTGGGTCCGAGAGGCAGACACAGTGTCAGTGTTTAAGAATAGACTTAAAACCTTCCTTTTTGATAAAGCTTATAGTTAGGGTGGGCACAGGCTCGCCCTTAGTTATGCTGCTATAGGTTTAGACTGCCGGGGGGCTCCCATGATGCATCATCGGGCACCTCTCCCTCTTCCTCTGCTTCCTTTACTCATATTATGGTGGTAGTGCAAACTGGAGTCACTTTTTAGAAACTGGTTAAAGTGGCTAAACTGGTTAAAGTAAATTGTTAAATTGGCTAAAGTGTCAAAACGGTTAATGTGAATACTCTTATGTCCTGTAAAGTGCATGTTACTGCCGGAGCCCCGGTCCTCTTTGTTCTCTCCAGTCTTGCAGGTTCCTCACTGATTCTGGTTGTGGTCCATCTGTCTGAGGTTCACTGGCCTGGTGGGGACATGATCTGTGTCTGTGTTGTGGAGAGAAGGTCGAGTGGCCCAGAGCTCCATATGAGGACATCTAGAGATGCACCTGGACTCACAGACTCATTTCCATTACCTGTGATACCTTCAAACATGGACTAAACCAATGAACTCAGTATAGCTACAGCTTATTACGACTCATGTATAATTCCATAATATGATTGATGATGTTCTCTGTACATGTGGCATCTATTGCACGTCTGTCCGTCCCAGGGAGAGGGATCCCTCATCTGTGGCTCTTCCTCAGGTTTCTTTTTTTTCCCATAAAGGGTTTTTTTTTTTTTTTTTTTTGAAGTTTTTCCTGACTCGGTTCGAGGGTCTAAGGACAGAGGGTGTCACAACTGTGCAGATTGTAAAGCCCTCCGAGGCAAACAATGTTTGTGATTTTGGGCTCTAAATAAATAAATTTGAATTTGAAAATAAATTTGAACACCTGCAGAGCTCAATCTCAGCCGTCCTTTGAAAGGCCCTTTGGATGCTGAGCTAAGCCCACGGTTATGTGATCCTGATACACCTGCATACGTTACAGCTAATCGGATACCAGAGTTCAAGAAAATGGTAAGCGGGAATTTGATGAAAGCAAAACGGAGGCAAAAACATAACTATGACAAAGGCAGAAGAGATGGAAATTTTTTAGAAATGGATCGTGTCTGGATCCGTACTCATCCGTACTCGAAGGCTGATAAATCCTTTTCAGCCAAACTTGCACCACGGTGGAAAGGCCCTTATCGCGTGACCAGGAAAGTCGGTCCTCTAAATTTCGAGGTGGTCCTGGAAGACACTGGTGAAGACCTCCGTGTTGTTAATGTTGGCCAAATAAAACCATGCTATCCCACGGCTGAGGAAATGGATAAGGAACAGCGTCAACGAGTCCTAGAAATTTTTGAAGAGGAAAGCGACGAGGAAGATTTCCTTGGATTCCACATCCCAGATAGAGAGGAGGAAAAATAATTTTCTAAATTCAGGCTTCTCTCACGGGGGAAGGAGTGTGACAATCCTGATTGCACCACCTGTCTGGGAACGCCCAGAACTCTCAGATTGGTTCGCTTGACTCGTTCATGGCACAATGTTTTTTTATCCCGTTCATTCATTCAGTCAGTCAGTCAGTACATGGGGATAGTATAGAGAGAGAGAGAGAGAGAAAAACGACTACAAAAAAAATCGGGGAACGCGAGTGCTGTAATTAAAGCCAAAGGTGCTGCAACAAAGTATTAGTTTAAGGGTGTGCATATTTATGCAACCAGGTTATTTTAAGTTTTTATTTTTTATTTTTCCCCTGTAAAGGTTTCAGTTTGTTTTTCAATTGCGTTGTACAGGTTATAGGGTCACATTAAAGGTGGAAAAAGTTGTGAAGTTGTTTATCTTGGTGTTATTTTTTTACATCACAAAAACCTGGCATTTGAACAGGGGTGTGTAGACTTTTTATATCCACTGTATATTAACAACATTTGTGATAAGCTCAGCTGAGAGGTTTTCTGCAGCTTTTGACCCAAATGCAATGTTGTCTTGTCACTCAATGTTGCTAGTCTGGTCCCCTTCTTTAATATACATTGTGTTCCAGTGTTTTGGATAAAGTGGCTCCAAGAAAATTGATTTGAAATTGAATTCATCCCCCTGGTTATTGACAGTATCTATTATTTTAACCATAAATGTTGGATAAATGTAAAGATGCAAGGGCTTCTAACATTTTCCTCCAGTGAACCAACCTTAAAATCTGTTGACACCATCAACAACATTATAATTCTTGCCTTGATGTACCTGTCTTCTAAAATAAGGACTGCAGTAATATCCTGTCTTTGTGGCTAAGAGTTGGCATGTCAGGTTCAGCGTCATCCCCTCTTTGACTCCCCTCCCTGCTAATCCAGCTACAGTTTTGGACTGCTTTTGTTATACACTGCTCAAAAAAATAAAGGGAACACTAAAATAACACATCCTAGATCTGAATGAATGAAATATTCTTATTAAATACTTTGTTCTTTACATAGTTGAATGTGCTGACAACAAAATCACACAAAAATTATCAATGGAAATCAAATTTATTAACCCATGGAGGTCTGGATTTGGAGTCACACTCAAAATTAAAGTGGAAAAACACACTACAGGCTGATCCAACTTTGATGTAATGTCCTTAAAACAAGTCAAAATGAGGCTCAGTAGTGTGTGTGGCCTCCACGTGCCTGTATGACCTCCCTACAATGCCTGGGCATGCTCCTGATGAGGTGGCGGATGGTCTCCTGAGGGATCTCCTCCCAGACCTGGACTAAAGCATCCGCCAACTCCTGGACAGTCTGTGGTGCAACGTGGCGTTGGTGGATGGAGCGAGACATGATGTCCCAGATGTGCTCAATTGGATTCAGGTCTGGGGAACAGGGCGGGCCAGTCCATAGCATCAATGCCTTCGTCATCTTGCAGGAACTGCTGACACACTCCAGCCACATGAGGTCTAGCATTGTCTTGCATTAGGAGGAACCCAGGGCCAACTGCCAACCGCACCAGCATATATGGTCTCACAAGGGGTCTGAGGATCTCATCTCAGGTACCTAATGGCCAGTCAGGCTACCTCTGGCGAGCACATGGAGGGCTGTGCGGCCCCCCAAAGAAATGCCACCCCACACCATTACTGACCCACTGCCAAACCGGTCATGCTGGAGGATGTTGCAGGCAGCAGAACGTTCTCCACGGCGTCTCCAGACTCTGTCACGTCTGTCACATGTGCTCAGTGTGAACCTGCTTTCATCTGTGAAGAGCACAGGGCGCCAGTGGCGAATTTGCCAATCTTGGTGTTCTCTGGCAAATGCCAAACGTCCTGCACGGTGTTGGGCTGTAAGCACAACCCCCACCTGTGGACGTCGGGCCCTCATACCACCCTCATGGAGTCTGTTTCTGACCGTTTGAGCAGACACATGCACATTTGTGGCCTGCTGGAGGTCATTTTGCAGGGCTCTGGCAGTGCTCCTCCTGTTCCTCCTTGCACAAAGGCGGAGGTAGCGGTCCTGCTGCTGGGTTGTTGCCCTCCCTCTACGGCCTCCTCCACGTCTCCTGATGTACTGGCCTGTCTCCTGGTAGCGCCTCCATGCTCTGGACACTACGCTGACAGACACAGCAAACCTTCTTGCCACAGCTCGCATTGATGTGCCATCCTGGATGATGAGCTGCACTACCTGAGCCACTTGTGTGGGTTGTAGACTCTGTCTCATGCTACCACTAGAGTGAAAGCATCACCGCCAGCATTCAAAAGTGACCAAAACATCAGCCAGAAAGCATAGGAACTGAGAAGTGGTCTGTGGTCACCACCTGCAGAACCACTCCTTTATTGGGGGTGTCTTGCTAATTGGCCTATAATTTCCACCTGTTGTCTATTCCATTTGCACAACAGCATGTGAAAATTGATTGTCAATCAGTGTTGCTTCCTAAGTGGACAGTTTGATTTCACAGAAGTGTGATTGACTTGGAGTTACATTGTGTTGTTTAAGTGTTCCCTTTATTTTTTTTGAGCAGTGTATTTTCCAGACCCCCTTGATCTGGTGAGCAGTGACACCCTCCTCATATCCTGTAGAAATTATACCAACTTCCATGCTTAAAAATGGGCTTGGGTCTATTGGTCCATGTTTGGTCTTTTATTATAAATCACTCCCTACAGTTTGGTTATGTCCTAGCTAATTTTAAGCATTCAGTTGTACAGCATCTTTTGAAAATAAATAAATAAGTAAAATAACTTAATCCTTTTCCAGAAACTATGAGCTTAAAACAGCACTTCTCAGAGTCTCAAATGACATAATGGTGTCCTCTTATATGGGTGAATTTTCTGTTATGATCTTGCTGGATCGCAGCACAGCTTTGGCACTGTAGATCTGGGCATCCTGACTGCAAAGCTCCGGCAGTGGGTGGGAGGTCTCTGGGAGCCCTCTGGATTGGTTCTCCTCCTGTTTCTCTGATAGGAGATTCTGCGTGTCGCTTGTCGCCTGAAACTGTCGACCTTTTCTGTGGTGTGCCTCAAGGTTCTGTCTTGGATTCTATATTATTTGCTACAAATATGCTTTGCTTAGATCATATTAGCTTATTTAAGGGTAACTCATATTACTGGTATGCTGATGATTTCCAGATGTGTGTATTTTAAACCTGATGTGACTAATAAACTGTTGCAATTGTATCACTGCCATAAAGGACTGGGTGGCTAACAACTTTTTACAGCTGAACACAGATAAAACTGGGGTCCTTATGATTGCTTCAGATAGCATAGCTTCCAAGGTTGCTTAGTCAATTGGGTCCCTCTCTTCAGCTGTACAGTCCAATCTTAAGAATCTCTGTGTTATAGTTGATCAGGCTCTGTACTTCGATCAACACATCAAGCAGCAAGTTGTCTCTGGACCTGGACAAATGGTCTAGAAAACGGCTGCGAGGCTGTTGACCTGGGCTGGTGAGATGACTCAAGTCATAGCCTTTTTTCTTTACTTTGGCTTTCCATCAAATCCAGGATTTATTTTAAGGTTCTTGTTTTGACATATAGAGCCCTGCACAGTCCTGCAATTGCCAACATCTCTGGCCTGCTCCATGCCAACAACACCAGTAGGTCACTCAGGTCCTCTAACCGGGGCTTACTGGTTACTGCTTGACCCGTGAGCTCGACTGAAAGAAAAGGTGATAGTGCCATTGACGGGGCTCTGAAAATGTAGATGCGATCTGTGGTCTTTGTTGATGACTTAAAAAAAAAAAAAAACAGCTGAAGACTAATTTATTCAAACTGGCCTATTGTTTATTATTATGGTCTGATTTTTAACAATATTACTCTTGTGATGCACTTTATGACCTCATGAAAGGTGCTACACTACATAAAGTTTACTTACCTTCCATGTCATATCTAGTTATATATCATATTAAAGACCCTTTAGTGTGAACAAATTGCACATCGTCTCCACTGCTGCTAGCTTGTTGCTATCGGTGTGTCAGTGCTTGTACGCTAGCGAGTTGTAACCCTAACCCTAACCCTAACCCCTAACCCTAACCCTTGTCAGCAAACATTGTGTAAATAAACAACCTATTAATTGTACCATTTTTTTAAACTTGTTTTTGTATCTCTGATCCTGGGTATAACAGAGAGGACCCAAAACCACAGCAAAATATTCTTCATTGCAGGTAAACATTAAACCTCCTTAACCACCACTGTGCTTTATTGACAGTTTTTCAATCAAAATACTGCAGCAGGTACATTTTCATAAAGTTGAAAGTTTTCACTTTGAAAGTTTTCAACTTTTGTAAGAGAAAACTCTCCCTTTTTTGCATCACAATGCCGTGCAGAGCAATTCAGTCGTGTCCCATTGAAAATGAATGGGGCAAACTTGCTCCTTCAGTGGGCTATTACTTCCCAGGTGTTTTCAGATAGTGAGTATATTTTTCTGTCTGGTCCTGCTGACCTGAACACCACAAGCTGCAGTTACTGTATAAAGTGTAATCACATCATACAATAAATGGACCATTCAACAAAACAGCAAATTCAGTATCATTTCTTAAAATAATCTGAATCAAAATTATCTTTCTTTTTCCACAGACAGAGAAAGTTTCCAGCATCCAGCAGTCTGTCCATGAAGAGCGACTGGTCCAAAGAGTCTCCTCCATTCTTCAATAATGAACCTGGACCCTCAGACACAAAGTAACTGTTCCTACTATAAACTGACCTAATAGATGTAATGCACCCAACCCTAATGTCTATCCCTGTGGGTGGTGGATCACACACGATGGCAGCTCCATGTTGTTCTTTCAGGTTGAGCCCCATTGATTATGGTTCCTGACTGGTTCATTGGGGTTTGTGAATTTCTCTTAGTCTGGACTATCCTCAGAGGTGACTTTGCCTTTGGAGCCCCTACTGCCTCCGGCAACACAGCTCCCAGGGTACTGACTATGTATTGTTGGGCTCACTCCTACGCACAGTGCTGGCTCTGGAACCAAACTCCTGGATAGGGGCTGGACCCTCTCCTTTTCTAGAGTTGCCCAGGAACTCTATAGTTCTGCGATGGGACTTCATGTGGGCAATGATGGAGAAACCTGGAGTGGGGTGATTGGGAGGAATGGCCTGTCTGATCTTAACTTGAATGGTGCTTTTTTAATGGACTTCTGTGCTAGTCATGTATTGGCCATCATGAACACCATGTTTGAACATAGGAACTATATTCAGTGGCTGGGGAGGCTGCTGGACAGACCTGGTAAACCCAAACATGTATTGAGGTTGGCAACCTAAGAACCCACTGGTGGGTACCAGCAGTGAAGGAAGCTGTCAGTCTAAAGAAAGGAGGCTTTCCAGGCCTGGTTGGCCCAGGGGTCTCCTGAAGCAGCACACTGATACCAGGATTCTTGGAGGTTGCAGAAGCAAAAACCTGGTGTGTGAGGAGTTTGGAGAGGCTATGGAGGAGGACTTTCAGCTGGCCAAAAGGAAGTTCTGGCAAACCATTTTACAACTCAGATGGGGAAAGGGGAACTGCTGACTCAGACTGGAGACATTGTTAGGCAGTGGAAAGAGCACTTTGAAGAATCCCTGAATCTGACCTGTGGACAAGGCAGAATTGGAAGATCCAGGGGAAGCCTCACCCATATCAGTGGCAGAGGTTACTGAGATAGTTAAAAAGCTCCCCAGAGGCAAAGTGCTGGCATGTCTCTTCAGTATCACATGGAAATCCAGGACTATGCCACTAGAGTGGCAGATGGGTGTTGTGCCTCACATTTTTAAAAAGAGAGTGTGCTATAGTCATTGAGGTATCACATCGCTCAGCCTCCCCTGGAAAACTTACTCCAGTGTGCTGGAAAGGAGGCTCCAACAGTAGGAAAATAGATTGATGTGAAATTTTTATATGGGTCAGCTAAAACTGCATGAAGCAGCATGTGAAGCTGGAAACATGTCTCTGACTCTCGGACCATCACATCAGTGCTGGATCCCGGCTGTGTCCTTTCCCCTCTATTCTTCTTCTTCTACTCAATAGCTGCAAATAACAATATGCTGTGTGGTTGGTCAGTATTCCTTGTTGCTGTCAAGGACGTGGCAAATATTACTGTTGTGATGATTTGCCAGGGCTTCAGTTTTTGTGTAGAATATAACAAAGCTGGCTTCCTTGTTTTGTCTTGAGATAACATTATTATTGAATGGATTTAAGAGTGAAGACTAGCATTTCGCCTTGTAGTCAAAATGTTGTATGTTTACATTTGATTGTTCGGAATCAGCTACTTAGTGGGCAAATGTTAGTTATAGTAGTAAGTTTGCCATGCTAATATTAATGTAACTTAACGTTACCTTTGAGCTTTACATTTTTGTAGTTAAACAATGTTTGCTGGTTATTTGAGAGCTAGCAATCATTAATAACTGGACTCAGCTGGTCCCTTACATGGCAGCTAGCAATAAAGTTAACTTGTTAATGCAAGTCCATGGAACTTTGTAGCTGGGCAGCCCCTGTGGACAAAAGCAGTGGTGTTTGACCAAGGTTGTGTCATGTTGATCTGGCTAGCACATGTTTTTGTTCTGGATGACTTAATATATCTATTTGTGGCTACTGAGATTAATAATTGTATTATGGTGATGGTAAAACAAGTCTAGTACCATTCATTCCCCTAACAGGGGTCCAGGCGGGGGGTTGTGATGGCTTTAAGGTGGGCCAGCACAAGGTGCTCAAAAGACTTAAATAAACCACAGAGGTCAGCATGACGGGTCTGTAGTCATTGAGTCCTGTGGTCCTTGGTTTTTTGGGGACAGGGATAATGGTGAAGGTCTTTGGGCAGGCTGGCATATGGCATCTCTCCAGTGAGGTGTTGAAAATAAAAATCTGTGAAAACCAGAGATACCCGATCAGCGCAGTTCAACAGAGTGGATGGACAGACAGCGTCTGGTGTGGCTGTGAAGTTGTGGAGAGGCCCGACCCCTGGTGGGGTGGAGAGTTTGAGTTCAGGGGCTTGAGCTGGGAGCATGGGTTCACATGGAATGGTGTCAGGACTGTCCCACTGTCTGACAAAGCGACAGTAAAACTAATTCAGGTTCCTGACCAGGTGAAAGTCGTTAATGGAGTGGGGGCCTTTAGCCTGACAGTATTTTGTCTCAGTCCATTGAAGACTATTGAGGATGACAAGAACACAGATGGTGGGGGGTAAGACTAAGAGTGATTACAACACCCTTATGGAATTAACTTTGGCAATGTTACCTTGCCTGGCACAGGGAGACTGGGGCCCTCTCCTAGGCTTTGGTGTGCTGACCCCAGGCTATGAAAACTGGCTCTAGGGCTGAGTCTTTTATTTGTTCTACTGTTTTGGTGCAATTATTGTGGCAAAAAAGTTTTTTGTTATCAAAGGCTGAGGATCATTATCCCCAGAATCATGAACAAAAAGCTGCAAATTCAGATTCTTATAGCCTTTATTAGTCCCACAGCAGGGAAATTCTCATCGTAAATGTGCAAATAATTTTCTCAGATTTTTCCCCTGTATATTTGTGGAATACTTATTAGAATAATATAAAGCCACATCCTAGATTCCCCCTTATACATCGTAAATTTTAAATCAGCTCAGATTATTTTCTATGTAATTTCTATACAAAACAAGACATTTGTAGAAAGTCAAATTTGTCATTAGAGCTCTAAAAGGAATCCAAGTATAGATAATGTTGCACCCTCAGTCCAGCCCCCTTTCCCTCAGAAAACCAAGTTCCAACATCAACACCTGCTATTCATCTTGGCAAAGTGTTATCTAACCAAAGTTGTAACAAGCCTCCATGAAACCTCTACAAGCACAAACCATATCTTCAGATTTCCTTTATTATTCCCACAGCGGGGAAATTTACAGCGCATAACAGCAGCGAAGACACACAGTGGAAAATAGTCAATAAGAAATGTAAGACATGGAATAAAATAAAATAAAATAAAATAAAATAAAATAAAATAAAATAAAAAAAGGTAAAAATAATCCAGATAAATAAGTATAACTATAATTGTAAGTAAACCTGTACATAGTACAGAGGGAGTATGCCTGAGAGTATACATATGAGAGAATATATAATATCTGCAAAAAACAATGAAATAGTGATGAATATGAACAGAAGTGTATTTTGTTGCACAGAGACCAGTTATAAGTCACTTAGTCACTTATTGTTTATTGTCTATTATCTATTAGCGGGCATTTTGTTTGTTGTGTAGTCTGACAGCAGCAGCAGGAAGGACCTGCGGTACCTCTCCTTCACACAGCGTGGATGGAGCAGCTGAGCGCTCACTGAAGGAGCTGCCCAGAGCTGTCAGAGTGTCCTGTAGAGGGTGGGACGTGTTGTTTAACAGGGACGACAGCTTAGCCATCATCCTCCCGTTTCCCACCACCTCCACTGAGTCCAGGGGGCATCCCAGGACAGAGCTGGCCCTCCTTCACCAGTCTGTCCATTCTCCTCCTGTCCCTGTCCGTGATGCTGCTGGCCCAGCAGACTATCCCATAAAAGATGGCTGATGCCACCACAGAGTCATAAAAGGTCCTGAGGAGAGGTCCCTGCACTCCAAAAGACCTCAGCCTCCTGAGCAGGAACAGTCTGCTGTTGCCCTTCTTGACAAGAGACATTAGTGTTGTCCGACCAGTCCAGACTGTCATTTAGGTGAATACCCAGGTACTTGTAGGACTTCACAGTGTCGACGGAGAGTGTCTACGCCTGCGGAAATCCACCACCAGCTCCTTGGTTTTACCAGCGTTGATCTGGAGGTTGTTCCGCAGGCACCAGTCCGCAAAGTCCTGAATAAGTCCTCTGTACTCTCTGTCGTCCCCATCTGTGATGAGGCCAACAACAGCAGAGTCATCAGAGAACTTCTGGAGATGACAGGATGGTGTGTTGTATGAAAGGTCTGCAGTGTAGAGGGTGAACAGAAAAGGAGCCAGAACGTGGCTGGTGCTCCATCTTTCTCCTGAAGCTGTTCTTCCCCTTCTTGATCATCCTCCTCAGCTCCCTCTGCACAGACTTCAGCTCCTCTTTATTTCCAGACACAAAAGCTCTCCTCTTCTCCTTCAGGAGAACAAGAGTCTTATACACAGGCAGGAGGTGCACGAGGTTGTGGTCGGATCGGCCCAAGGGAGGAAGAGGGAGTGAGTGGTATGCCTCCTTGGTGTTGGCATAAAACAGGTCCAGTGTTTTATTGTCTCTGGTGTGGCATGTGACATACTGGGTGAATTTGGGCTCAGAGAGGAGGATGGAGAGGCATGGTTGAATGAGATGAGGAGGAGGGCATCAGGGTGCTGTGTCTGCAGCCTGCTCACTGCTGAGAGCAGGACATCACAGGCTGCATCGGCGTTAGCAGAGGGGGGGACGTACACTACCACCACAAGGGCATGAGTGAACTCCCTCGTCAGGTAGTAAGGCCTCATGCTGACGGACAACAGTTCAATGTCCTTACAGCAGTGCTGCTCCTTGACAGTGATGTGCCCAGGGTTACACCATCTATCATTAACAAACACTGCCAGCCCTCCTCCTTTCCTCTTACCGCTCTCCTTGCTTCTGTCCGCCCGTAGGAGTGTGAAACCGTCCAGTTCAGCAGCAGCGTGTCCGGAGTTAGTGCAGTCAGCCACGCCTCTCAGTGGAACAGCAGGAGGCTGCACTCCCGATATCTCCCGCTGATGCCGAGGTCAGCAGCGCCGCTAACTCGTCCATCTTATTGGGGAGAGATCTTACATTCCCCATATGATGATGATGGAGGGAGGACGGGCCAAATGGGCACCGTCTCCTCCTGGCACGGGCGCTCGACCCGGCGCCATGGCGTCCCCGTCCTCCTCTTCAGCTCGTGGGGAACATCAATCGGGTCGCTCCTCAGGTAGCACCGCCAAGACTCCAAGCAGGGCGAACAGCTGATCAGCTGTAAACAGTGGAGCCGTGGCTTCGTGTGAGGTCTCCGGACATGGTAACAAAAAGTGCAAAAACCAGTAGAGCCACCAGTACAAACTCTCTACGAGTCTTGTGAAAAGAAAAATTTAAACCACACAAAAACAAAAAGTAGGAAGAATAGAAGTAGTAAAAGTAAAGAAAGCTCAACGGTGATCAAACCAAATATGTGAGAATGATGTAATGTTGGAAAGTATTGCACAGTATTTCTGCAATTGTATCTTAT
Source organism: Scortum barcoo (assembly GCA_023238725.1). Taxonomy (NCBI): domain Eukaryota; kingdom Metazoa; phylum Chordata; class Actinopteri; order Centrarchiformes; family Terapontidae; genus Scortum; species Scortum barcoo. Next base: position 22,835,045 of record CM041551.1, read on the forward strand.
CAGATTTACTTTTCTTAACAGTAATGAAAAGTTGTACACTATAAACCACATTCTATGACCACAGATGAAGCCTAGCTCTATAGAGTTGACCGCTATAATGGTACATTGGTGGGGTATTGACTGATTAATATACTGAGTTACTTTGTGGCAGCAAAATAGCTGTGTTTTGTGCTCATAAATCAAATGCTTTAGAGAAAAATAAATCTCTTTGTGTCCACAGAGAGAAGAAGAGGAGTCATGATGAGGAGCAGCCGTCCTGCTGTGCTTCAGTGTCAGGACGTCCTGAAGGATCCAGTCTCTACCAGCTGTGGACACTGGTTCTGCAGACAGTGCATCAGCTCATACTGGGACCAGTCTGCTTCATCAGGAGACTCCTTCCTGTCCCCAGTGTGGAGAAAGATCCAGAACCAGAGCTGGACTGCAGACAGCCAGTCAGACCAGCAGTGTACAAAGTAAGACTGAACATCTGTCTGCTGCTGTCATCAAGTCTGAAAACAGGATTCTTCTTGGTTTATTTGTTGGGTGGCACAGCAAAGATATTTTTCTGTCTTTTGTCTCACATTTCTTCTTCTCTTTCAGCAGGTGTTGGTCTGCAGGAGGTTTTAGATGAACACAAGATCAGTCTGAGGAGGAGATGTGAACGTGTGACTGAAGGAAGTGATGAAGCAGGAAGTGAAACCCTCCTCAACAGGATCTACACTGAGCTCTACATCACAGAGGGACATAGTGAAGAGGTTCATACCCAACATGAGGTGAGGCAGCTTGAGACAGCTTCAAAGATGAAGACCCTCCATGACACTCCAATCAAGTGCCACGACATCTTTAAAGCCTTACCTGACCAACAGAAACACATCAGAGTGGTTCTGACGAACGGCGTCGCTGGCGTTGGAAAAACCTTCTCAGTGCAGAAGTTCACTCTGGACTGGGCAGAGGGTTTGGAAAACCAAGATGTCAGTCTGCTGATTCTGCTTTTCGTTCAGGGAGCTGAACTTGATCAAAGATGAGCAGTACAGTCTTCTCATGCTGCTCCATGTTTTCCATCCAACATTACAGAAGATCACAGCAGAGCAGCTCGCTGTCTGTAAACTTTTGTTCATCTTTGACGGCCTGGATGAAAGCAGACTTTCATTGGATTTCTACCAACAGTGAGGTCGTGTCTGATGTCACACAGAAGTCATCAGTCAACATGCTGCTGACAAACCTCATCAAGGGGAATCTGCTTCCCTCGGCTCTCGTCTGGATAACTTCCCGACCTGCAGCAGCCAATCAGATCCCTCCTGAATGTGTTGACAGGGTGAACAGAAGTACGAGGCTTCACTGACACCCAGAAGGAGGAGTACTTCAGGAGGAGAGTCAGTGATGAAGATCTGTCCAGCAGAATCATCTCACACATCAAGACATCCAGGACTCTCCACATCATGTGTCAAATCCCAGTCTTCTGCTGGATCACTGCTACAGTTCTGGACCACATGTTGACTACAGACCAGAGAGGAGAGCTGCCCAAGACCCTGACTGACCTGTACTCACACTTCCTGCTGGTTCAGACAAAGAGGAAGAAGCAGAAGAAGTATGATGAGGGACATGAGACGAGTCCACAGGAGCTGATGGAGGCTGACAGGAAGCTTCTTCTGAAGAGCTGGGGAGGCTGGCGTTTGAACATCTGGAGAAAGGAAACATCATGTTCTACCAAGAAGACCTGGAGCAGTGTGGTCTGGATGTCACAGAGGCCTTGGTGTACTCAGGAGTTTGTACAGAGATCTTCAAAAGAGAGAGTGTGTGATCTTCCAGAAAACAGTCTCTACTGCTTTGTTCATCTGAGCATTCAGGAGTTTCTGGCTGCAGTCTACATGTTCCACTGTTACACCAACAGAAAGACAACGGTACTGGAGGACTTCCTGGGAAAAGGGTGGGGCTGTGACAACAGTAATTCATCCCTGGATAGTGATTCATCCCTGGATGATGATGAGGAGGTGGAGGGTGAAGACTATATATCTGCTAGATTTGAGCCAACTGACCCCTCCCTCGTGGCCTTCTTGAGTGTAGTGGTGGAAAAAGCACTTCAGAGTAAAAATGGTCACCTGGACCTGTTTGTTCGCTTCCTTCATGGCCTCTCTCTGGAGTCCAACCAGAGACTCTTAGGATGGGCCTGCTGGGTCGGACAGAGAAAAGTCCAGAAATCATCCAGAGAGCCATCAACAACCTGAATGAGATGAACACCCACAAAATATCTCCTGACAGAAGCATCAACATCTTCCACTGTCTGATGGAGATGAACGACCACTCAGTACATCAGGAGATCCAAGAGTTCCTGAAGTCAGAGAACAGATCAGAGAAGAAACTCTCTGAGATCCACTGCTCAGCTCTGGCTTACATGCTGCAGATGTCAGAGGAGGTTCTGGATGAGCTGGACCTGAAGAAGTACAAAACATCAGTGGAGGGACGACACAGATTGATCCCTGCAGTACGGAACTGCAGAAAGGGTCGGTGAGTACAGATATGTATCATCATTATGCAACATTTTAGAGCTACTGTCACTAAGTCTCTGTAACAGTTCTGACTGGGCTGGTTAAGGATCCCAAGGTGCAGATGCAAGAATGGACCAGAGACTCAGAGGGAACAGAGTTCAGAAACAGTTTAATTATTATAAGCAGAGAGTTTGTTCTGGGGAAATCGGGTCTTAGGGAGCTGAGTCCAGCGGAGAGAGGTTCGATAGTTGCCAGATGTGTGACGGAGAGCGGCTGAGGTGTGGCAGGCAAGGCAGGCTGGGTAGAGGGGTGGGTGCGACAGAGCGAGGAAGCTAGGAGGAAGGCAAGGAGTAGCAGGCAGACAGGAGCACAGTGATCCAGGGTCTAGGAAGGAGCGAAGACAAAGGAGGTTAGAAAAGCAGAGCTCAACAACAAAGCTAAGAGCCACACAGTTACCGGCTATAATACAGTGGGGCAAAAAAGTATTTATTCAGTCAGCCACCAATTGTGCAAGTTCTCCCACTTAAAAAGATGAGAGAGGCCTGTAATTTTCATCATAGGTACACTTCAACTATGAGAGACAGAATGGGGGGAAAGAATCCAGGAAATCACATTGTAGGATTTTTAATGAATTAATTGGTAAATTCCTCTGTAAAATAAGTATTTGGTCACCTACAAACAAGCAAGATTTTTGGCTGGCTCTCACAGACCTGTAACTTCTTCTTTAAGAGGCTCCTCTGTCCTCCACTCGTTACCTGTATTAATGGCACCTGTTTGAACTCGTTATCAGTATAAAAGACACCTGTCCACAACCTCAAACAGTCAGACTCCAAACTCCACTATGGCCAAGACCAAAGAGCTGTCAAAGGACACCAGAAACAAAATTGTAGACCTGCACCAGGCTGGGAAGACTGAATCTGCAATAGGTAAGCAGCTTGGTGTGAAGAAATCAACTAACTGTGGGAGCAATTATTAGAAAATGGAAGACATACAAGACCACTGATAATCTCCCTCGAACTCTGGGGCTCCACGCAAGATCTCACCCCGTGTGGGTCAAAATGATCACGAGAACGGTGAGCAAAAATCCCAGAACCACACGGGGGGACCTAGTGAATGACCTGCAGAGAGCTGGGACCAAAGTAACAAAGGCTACCATCAGTAACACACTACGCCGCCAGGGACTCAAATCCTGCAGTGCCAGACGTGTCCCCCTGCTTAAGCCAGTACATGTCCAGGCCCATCTGAAATTTGCTAGAGAGCATTTGGATGATCCAGAAGAGGATTGGAAGAATGTCATATGGTCAGATGAAACCAAAATATAACTTTTTGGTAAAAACTCAACTGTCGTGTTTGGAGGAGAAAGAATGCTGAGTTGCATCCAAAGAACACCATACCTACTGTGAAAGCATGGGGGTGGAAACATCATGCTTTGGGGCTGTTTTTCTGCAAAGGGACCAGGACGACTGATCCGTGTGTAAAGGAAAGAATGAATGGGGCCATGTATCGTGAGATTTTGAGTGAAAACCTCCTTCCATCAGCAAGGGCATTGAAGGATGAAACGTGGCTGGGTCTTTCAGCATGACAATGATCCCAAACACACCGCCCGGGCAACGAAGGAGTGGCTTCGTAAAAAGCATTTCAAGGTCCTGGAGTGCCCAGCGACAGCCCCAAAACATCACTGCTCTAGAGGAGATCTGCATGGAGGAATGGGCCAAAATACCAGCAACAGTGTGTGAAAACCTTGTGAAGACTTACAGAAAACGTTTGACCTCTGTCATTGCCAACAAAGGGTATGTAACAAAGTATTGAGATGAACTTTTGTTATTGACCAAATACTTATTTTCCACCATAATTTGCAAATAGGTAGGCGGTTTAAGGAACAGACAACAACAGACAGAGAGAGACAGACACACACACTGGAGAGAAAAGGGGAAAACACAGGGGACAGACACAAGGAGCTTGACAGTCTCTGTTTCTGCAGCAGGTATCAGGAAGTACAATCCAAATGCAGCCACCAAGAAAAAACATTGAATATACTAAGTGTTACAGTTAGAAATTGGCAGGATGGTTTGAATTGGCAAACAGGAGAATCAACAGGTAGTCAGGGCATGAACAACCAGCAAGTAGCAGATTTTCAGATTTACATTGAGTTAAGTTTCTTGAGTTGGATTCTACAAAATCCCCTCAATTATGCTTGACTTTAAAAGCAAAGACTTTATACTTTCCAAAGCCTAAACATATTGGCATGACATGAATTATGTTGGAGAAGTAGTTAAAGAAGTTTTTCTTGACATTTTCTTTTGCTGTAAAACATGTCATCACTGGTGTACATTGTTTTATTACATGATGTTTACATTATTTTCAGTTCAAAAAAAATATGTCATCATTGATTAAAAAGTTATCAAAAATTTGAAGATTTTATTAGATAACCAATTGTATGTTCAGTCACTGCTCTGCTTTGTTAAATACTATATTTTACATTAAATCTTTTACTGCAGACTGTCTGACTGTGGACTCTCAGAGACTCATTGTGAACTCTTGGCTTCAGCTCTTACGTGCAATCCCTCCCATTTGAGAGAGCTGGATCTAAGTGGAAATTATCTACATCATTCAGGAGTTAAGCTGCTATCTGCTGGACTGAAAAATCTACATTGCAAACTGGAGGCTCTGAGGTCACTACTTTTTTTTCACAACAAATTATTTTCATCTTACGTAGATAGCAGTGGCTGGAAATTGTATAACACTACAAACATTTTTCAGTAAAAGTCTACTTTTGGTGCTTATCCTCTAATTTCAGGCTTGATAAATGTGAACTGCCAGAGAGCTGCTGTATTTTTCTGGCTTCAGCTCTGAGGTCCAACCCCTACCATCTGAAAGAGCTGGATCTGAGTGACAACCAGCTGCAGGACTCAGGATTAAAACGGCTGTCTGTTGAATTGGAGAGTTCAGACTCCCGACTGAAGACTTTGAGGTCAAAGAACATTATTAGCTTCTGAGTTCTGTGATATTTTAGAACAAAAAACCCCACAGCTACTAACTAACTAAAATGACACTTGCTGTTAATGCACACTGCAACATGTCACCATTGTTGTCATTTATACAGTTATTCACATTGTTCATTATGTCATGTTTTTCTGAAGTTGTTAACCTAGTGGCTTTTGGACTGTCATTTTAGAATATATTGTACACTACATCTAAATCCTTGAAACCTCTGATGACATTATGTCAACATGAATTAACAGTGTAATGGTACACAGAGGTCACAGTTTGGTTAATACCATGATTTAGGAGTTGTGTTTTGATGCAAGTTGGGTATGGCAACAACTGTGGAGCTGTAGTTGACCAGGAACTCAACTTGTGAATTTTGGTTGAATCAGTCTATTTACTCTGTAGGTTACATGTGACTGTGTGCACCGGACAGTGATCCCTGTACCATGATAGTTTGGCGCAATTACACAAGCCATTGCGGCCCTAATGGAATGTTCCCTGAATGTTCACTATTCAGATTGAGGCACTGCAGTTTGTCAGAGATCAGCTGTGCTTCTCTGGCCTCAGCTCTGAAGTCCAACCCCTCCCATCTGAGAGAGCTGGACCTGAGTGACAACAACCTACAGGATTCAGGAATGAAGCTGCTGTCTGCCGGTCTGGATAGTCCAAACTGTAGACTGGAGGTTCTGAGGTCAGGTGGAACTTTGTCAGTTAATTTGCTACTGTTGTTCACATTTTTATTAGTGTAATTTTTTTTTGTTGTCAGTCAATTCGAGACTGATATTATGCCAGTGCCTACTAATAAAATAATCCAGGTGTTAGGATGGCCGTGTAGTGGTTGGACTTAAATAGGAGGCTTGAGGCAGAGGTTATGTGCAGACCAACCAAGGTGTTTATTTCACCCACAAACGAATACATTACAGACACAGACATCCTTTGTTCACACCAAACAGACAGTGGACCACAGGCCGCATGTGGTCCTGACAGTGGCTTCGCTGGATTGAAACTGGCAGCCTTATATAGCCTGCCACTGGCCACACCCTCGACCCCTACCACTGTAAGGGGAAGAACCAGCCTCCCCTGGCATTAACAATACAAGAAACACAACAAATACATCAAAATATATTATCCCACATGAAGGAAAAAAGATTTACATGATTGTAATGTGTACACCAATTCAAGTACAGACATGTATCAGACCTAAACACCAGCTCACTGAATTTAAGCACCCCTACACCAATCATCAAATGGTGTCTCCCGGAACCTTTAAAATGGCACCCAGTAACACCCTGGAGAGGAGACACAACAGGGTGAGTGACATTACTGCACAATAAGTTCTACCCCAGCTAACATATGTTACAGTACTCAATGTAAGAACAAATGTTTGTCTTTTGCAGGGTCAGACTTCATTCACTCAAGCTGAGAGGCAGCTACACCATCTGCAAACCTGTTTACATGTTAACCACATGTTAAACTTAAATAAACATTAAATTATCCCAACCTGTGCCTCATTGCTTTTGTGATTGTTCCAATTATTACCACACATAATAGTAATGAAAATGATCTTCATTACACCAGGTATTCTTTAAATAAAAAATAGAAGCTTTTATTGGCACATACGAGTATTGACATTCACACTGTACTCCTGAAAAAATTGAATTATGAAAAGATTTTATTGAACATGCTACCTTCATTTTTCAGATTGAGTGACTGCAGGTTGTCAGAGATCAGCTGTGCTTCTCTGGCCTCAGCTCTGAAGTCCAACCCCTCCCATCTGAGAGAGCTGGACCTGAGTAACAACAAGCTGCAGGATTTAGGAGTGAAGCTGCTGTCTGATGTACTGGATAGTCCAAGCTGTAGATGGGCAGCTCTGAGGTCGAGGACTTTCTTTTAAACCCTGAATGGAATTAATATCAACATTGGTTTATGTTAAATTCTTCTTCTGTCTGTAGCCTGTCAGGTTGCCTGGTCACAGTTGAAGGCTGTACTTCTCTGGCCTCAGCTCTGAAGTCCAACCCCTCCCATCTGAGAGAGCTGGAGCTGAGCTTCAACAAGCTGAAGGATTCAGGAGTGAAATCTGCTGTCTGTGGTTTTCTGGAGAGTCCACACTGTAGAGTGAAGACTCTGAGGTCAGACAGCACTTTCACCGACAATTACTAACACACATTTATAGAGTCCGGCCCCTCACACCCTGCACTACTATTGGCTGGGGGCAGCACACCACTGCCTAAAGGTTAATGACCAGAAACATTCTAATAACAGCAACATAATACACCTGTTTTGCTTACAAATATGTTGTAGTAGAAACACTGAATGCACTTCTGTATTATCAGATATTTTAAACTCTACATACGCCCTTTTTAATGACAGATTAAGCCTCATTCAAAAGCAAGTTAGTGGCAGAGGTAGTAGCTTATTAAACAAAATAACTGTTTACGAAAACCCAACACTAATCCACCAGTATGTCTCTAGTACCCATATGTAAAGTTACCGCTACTGCTACTTGTTGTTTTCTTCATTCAGATTGAGTTGGTGCAGTTTGTCAGAGATCAGCTGTGCTTCTCTGGCCTCAGCTCTGAAGTCCAACCCCTCCCATCTGAGAGAGCTGGAGCTGAGTGGAAACAAGCTGCAGGATTCAGGAGTGAAGCTGCTCTGTCTGCTGGACTGGAGAGTCCACATTGTAGACTGCAGACTCTGAGGTATGTAACATCTTTCCCTTATTGTGAAATGTGAAAACCAACTATTTTTCTCTAACTCCTCATATCTTTGCAGACTGAAGCACTGCCTTGTAACAGGTGAAGGCTGTGCTTCTCTGGCCTCAGCTCTGAAGTCCAACCCCTCCCATCTGAGAGAGCTGGACCTGAGTAACAACAAGCTGAAGGATTCAGAGGTGAAGCTGCTGTCTGCTGGACTGAATACAGTGAGGTCTGTAAATGGCTGGAGTCAGCCAAACTCACTGATCTTTCTAAAATATTCAGAAATAGTGACATTTACAACAGGAGCCGTTAGCAGACTTGGGTGTGCTTGTTGCCACGGAATGCCATGGTCAACTTCGTATTGCTCAGTGTTCAGTTAAAGCAGATTTCACATCAACTGAAATTTGTACAATGAATGTTGTGTTCATCAGTGAAATGTCATGCAAACAGTCCACACTGCAGCAGTTTTGAGTTGGTTTTTCGTTTTAGTTCTCTTTACTAATTCTCTTCTATACAAGTTCCTGGTGCTGTTGGGAAAGCAAGACTACATAACCACTACTGCTACTGCCGTAAGAGCAAGCTTGTGGCTCAGTGCTAATCAAATTTACACATTATTAAGCAAGACAAACACATTTTCCAACATTGAGTGCAGCTTGACAGTTGTCTGTAAAGATTCTCAGTCATCCAGGTCATGGTAATTCTTCTTTCATGGTTAAGAAAGTCAACTGGACTTGCTTGAAATTCTTGAAGATGTTTCACCTCTCATCCAAGAGGCTTCCAAGAGGCTTCTCCAGAACTGAAGAACAAGCTGTCAAGCTCTTTAGAAATTTTACAGTTTGTTTTTCACATTATTGTTATATTGTTACAATGGTAGAGGGATTAGGGGTCGATGACCTTTAGCCATTGTCATGTCATTGTGCATCAGGCCAACCCAATACAAAAATAAGAAATAAATTAATTAGGATGTATTATTATAGATTAATAAAAAAAACTTGATCCTGGGGGGTGAAGGGAGTCACAAACTAACAGCTGTATATAAGCTGCAACATTAAAATCATGGACACATGCTCAATAACTATAAAAAAAAATGTTATGTCATTCTACAAAATGAATAGTTTTAGTTTTGTGCTTGTAGTTGTGTTTATTTAACATTATGAATGCAGGACTTACTTTTAACAGAGTATTTCTACACTGTGGTATTATTATAGTAGTACAGAGTACATCTTCCCAACTGAAGAGATTTAACTCCACTAACTCTCTCTGTTGTCCTGTGTAGGCTGTAGACAGACATGAAACACACGGAGGCAGCAGGAGCTTCATCTTTCCACAGTGGAGGAGACACAAGTGCAAACACAAGGTCCTGATTCCTCACCAACTTCCTACTCGCCAACATAGTGTGCCCCTTGTGAATGAAGCCAGACTGACTCAGAGAGTTACTGATTGATAAATGAATCAGTGAAGGAATGAGTATTGTCTTTCCATTGTTGAGAGGCAGAGCAGGTTGTCCACTGATCAGAGGTTTATACAAGTACAACTGAAACCATTAGCCCAACAATCAATAGTCAATTGACAGAAAATGAGTGAGAAACTCTAATGATGATGTTTGAAATGAACTTTCCATCAAATCATTTGATCTTCTCAGATGTTTCAGATTTTCTTCTCCTCCTCTGAATAATGTGAATGTGTGATTGTAATGTGTGTGAATAATGTGAATGATTGTAATGTGTGTGAATAATTTGGAGGTTTGAGCATTGTGAAGGAGTCATTTGTCACTTTGGGCTCTGGGTCATTGTGACTGGCATTTCTCACTATTTTCACTCTTTTTACAAAGCAAACAATCAATCAATGGATCAATGGATCAATGAGAAAAGAATCAGCAGATTGATCCAGAATGAAAAGAATCATTAGCTGCAGTCCCAAAATACAAACTAAACTTTAGTTGAAAATGATCCACCTCAACCAACTCCAACAGTAAAATCCTGCTTTTACATTCATTTACTGCTGATTACTTTTTAATATTTTTTCCTGATTATACTTTTATTGTATGTATCATTTTCAATTAGTTGTAACAGAGTATGGCATTAGTACTTTTACTATAATACAGAATACTTCCTCCACTATCTGTCTGTATTTTGAAATTTGATTTAATTTATTCCTCCCATTTACTGCTGAACAATTTACTTTTACCTTCACTGACTAAACAATCATCTGTCAACCAGTCACTGTAGAGATAATGAGGAAGTTCACATGAGGCATGACATCATCAAACTCTTAGTAAGAGTTTCTCTGAGTGACATTTAGGATGAGTGCTGATGGACAGATGTGGAAATTTCAGTAATAGAGAGAGTTTTAACAAGCAGTTCTTTCAGAGTTTTATTACACCTGCTCAGTTTCTCCGGCTCATGCCTCCACAAGACAAAAGCCCACAGAATGAAGTTACCCTCCAATTTGGTTAGGGTTAGGTTGATTTAATCTAATTTCAGCTCAGTTTCAGAGTTTTAGAAAGGTATGGATCCAACCTCCTGAATTTCTCGATCAGAGATGAGCTGGCTCGTGTTCCTTTGTTTCGCACTATGTCAATTATCACTCGAGCCTTGTCAGCCCTGCTTCTGGTTCTGGCTGACTCCATTTCTTCTTGATTTATAATGCCCTGTCGGTGAAGCTGATTCAGCAGCTGGTCTAGAACAGGTTGAGTCAATGCCTTGACAAACTGTGACCGAACTGATGGCAACCTGCTCTGTGGTGAGACGTTCTGAGGCCTCTCTGGATTTTCTTCATGTGGAGCCGAATCTAAAGGAGAAGAATTCTGTTACTGATGGATTTATTCATCTGAACGGCACTTCAGTCAACATCATGGTCATCAAATCCACCGTCGAACTGTTCAAAATACATGACAGTGTACAAAAATATACACATTCATATTGCAAACAAATTTACTACAAATATGCACAATGAAACATAACAGAAATAAACATACCTCGCTGGCTGCACACAATCAAAGAGGGAATGAGTCTGCTGTAACAAAAAGTAAATCTTCAAAAAGAAAATGGGCTATGTAACCCCCTTTATACCTTTAGGCAGAGCATAATACTTTCCTGCTGCACATGTTTTCTTGGAGGAGGGTTGCCGCAACTAAAAGTGTCCCCTGTGCAACATAGAACTGAACAATGGTTCCTATGTGGTGTAACTTACAAAACAAATCAATATTCATGAAAATAAATAATATAAAAATATATACGTAAACAAAACACATCAAATAATGACAAATAAATTTCATTGTTCTTTTGTAAAATAGTCTGTTCTATATTTTTATCTTTAGCTTATTTTCATAGAATTCTACTCTATTTTTAGTGGTTGTTATTTATTCTGGAATTAGGCACAAACTAATTTCACTGCGTGTTGTATTGTGTATGATTGCGTATGTGACAAACAGAATTTGATTATGATTGATTTGACTCTTTAGCCTGAAAGGAATGCAATGCCAAATACTGAAAACAATCACACTACACTATACTGCTGAGCAGATGGTATAGACTTATAGCTTGTTCCCTGAAAACAAGGCTATGAGAGCACTGAGTGAAACAGAACAGTGAAATTACGGCCGGACAGATAAACAACAAGCTGAAATTCACTGCACAGCTGAGTGGAAGTGCAAATTCAGTACATGTTTCAGAGACACCAACGCATCATCAAGTATTTATATGTCATGTATACATTCTGTTTATATACACTGGCTGTGGAGCACCATGGCCAATAAGATCCCGAAAAACAGGTTAAATACAGCGGACTGGAGGATGAATGCAGACTGAGGAATGATCGAAGGCAGAGCAAAAACGAAGACATCACAGATAAATCATGAACTGCTATTTGACAATTATTTTCTGTTGTAATCCATCAGATTGAGTGATGCTGCAGGTGTGTGATAACTTTACCAGTCAGATCAACATTATGCCCCCAGACCTCCGTCTGTCTTTGGTCTTGTACCGTTAAAGTCACTTCTTCTGTGTTTGTAGGCAGGCAGAACTAAAACGTTGGGTGGTAATATGGTCCGTACTCTGGCCAAAGTACAACATATTTGGTGTGTTGCATGTTTTAAAAAAAGAAATAAAGAACAAAATAATAGAAGAAAAGAGCAAATTTGAGGGGGCAGCTCAAGACACGGTAGCCATCCTTGGCGCCATCTTGTTACTTGTTATCTTGTTAACAGACTCCCTGTTCAGAGCAAACCTCAGTCATGAACTGCCAAATTACAGACAGTCCACTCGACTTTTTTTTAGACTTTTCCATCACATGTTAGTACCTGGTACCAGGTACTTTCTCTAAATTCTAGTACCTACTAAGGCTTGGGATCTAAGCGACATCAGCAAGCGAAAATGTGACGTCGGCAGACGGCGGTAGGTCACTGATTGGCCAGGGCCTGACGTCGTCACTAGATGAGTCAGGAGAGCGACTCGTGTTCATAAGAGTCAACCTCGCCATTTTTAAAACACAATAACAGCAAACATGATACGATCAGAGATGGCTACAAGTGCAGAAATCAACCCCGTGGAGCAACGACGAGGTGTGCAGACATTTCAGAAGTGGGGATAGGATCCTGTACAACCAGGCCAGGAACACACTGACTAAGGAGAGCAGAATACCTAGGAAGAGCTACACTGAGAAGCTGAAAAACAACTTTTCATCAAGCAATCCAGTGTCAGTGTGGAGGAGCCTGGAGACCATTACCAACTACAGGAGACCCCACTGCAGGGAGCCATCACCTAGTTAAGGAGCTAAAAGGGTTTTATTTTATGTTTGACCATTGTTGAACATACTCAAAACTGTGGAGATGACAGTGGATTTCAGAAAGAGCCCCCAACACCACAACACAACAAAAATTTTTGTTTTGTTTTTCCACACTGGGGACCAGAGCAGACAGCCCGTCAGACCAGCAGTGTACAAAGTAAGACTGAACATCTGTCTGCTGCTGTCATCAAGTCTGAAAACAGGATTCTTCTTGGTTTATTTGTTGTGTGTGTGTATATATTATATCCTCCTTCCAAATCCCACAAGGACTCACTGCTTGTACATCTGCTGACAACACAGAGGGCCGTCACTGGGTCAGTGGTCATGGGGGAGTGGAAAAAATGAGAAAGTGAATGAGGGTGTGTTCAGTCAATTCAGAGACCAGCAGAGAGAAGAATGCAGGTGAGTGTTCATCAACAACAACAACACAGCAGAGATATTTTTCTGTCCTTTGTCTCACATTTCTTCTTCTCTTTCAGCAGATGTTGGTCTGCAGGAGGTTTTAGATGAACATAAGATCAGTCTGAGGAGGAGATGTGAACGTGTGACTGAAGGAAGTGATGAAGCAGGAAGTGAAACCCTCCTCAACAGGATCTACACTGAGCTCTACATCACAGAGGGACAGAGTGAAGAGGTTCATACCCAACATTAGGTGAGGCAGCTTGAGACAGCTTCAAAGATGAAGACCCTCCATGACACTCCAATCAAGTGCCATGATATTACCTGACCAACAGAAACACATCAGAGTGGTTCTGACGAACGGCGTCGCTGGCGTGTTGGAAAAACCTTCTCAGTGCAGAAGTTCACTCTGGACTGGACTGCAGAGGGTTTGGAAAACCAAGATGTCAGTCTGCTTATTCTGCTTTTGTTTAGGGAGCTGAACTTGATCAAAGATGAGCAGTACAGTCTTCTCATGCTGCTCCATGTTTTCCATCCAACATTACAGAAGGTCACAGCAGAGCAGCTCACTGTCTGTAAACTTTTGTTCATCTTTGACGGCCTGGATGAAGTCAGTGATGAAGATCTGTCCAACAGAATCATCTCACACATCAAGACATCCAGGACTCTCCACATCATGTGTCAAATCCCAGTCTTCTGCTGGATCACTGCTACAGTTCTGGACCACATGTTGACTACAGACCAGAGAGGAGAGCTGCCCAAGACCCTGACTGACCTGTACTCACACTTCCTGCTGGTTCAGACAAAGAGGAAGAAGCAGAAGTATGATGAGGGACATGAGACGAGTCCACAGGAGCTGATGGAGGCTGACAGGAAGCTTCTTCTGAAGCTGGGGAGGCTGGCGTTTGAACATCTGGAGAAAGGAAACATCATGTTCTACCAAGAAGACCTGGAGCAGTGTGGTCTGGATGTCACAGAGGCCTCGGTGTACTCAGGAGTTTGTACAGAGATCTTCAAAAGAGAGTGTGTGATCTTCCAGAAAACAGTCTATACTGCTTTGTTCATCTGAAGCATTCAAGGAGTTTCTGGCTGCAGTCTACATGTTTCCACTGTTACACCAACAGCAACACAAAGGTACTGGAGGACTTCCTGGGAAAAGACTGGAAATTCAGTGACTCAGATCCAAAGTCTGTTCTCCAGAGGGTTTCTATGTATTTAAAAAAAAACCCTCTCCTGAATGTCTTCCTGAAGAAAGTTATGAAGAAATCCTTTGAAAGTAAAAATGGTCACCTGGACCTGTTTCTTCGTTCGCTTCCTTCATGGCCTCTCTCTGGAGTCCAACCAGAGACTCTTAAGGAGACCTGCTGCTGGGTCAGACAGACAACAGTCCAGAAATCATCCAGAGAGCCATCAACAACCTGAAGGAGATGAACACTGATGAGATCTCTCCTGACAGAAGCATCAACATCTTCCACTGTCTGATGGAGATGAACGACCACTCAGTACATCAGGAGATCCAAGAGTTCCTGAAGTCAGAGAACAGATCAGAGAAGAAACTCTCTGAGATCCACTGCTCAGCTCTGGCCTACATGCTGCAGATGTCAGAGGAGGTACAACACATCATGGGAAGGACAACAGAGACTGATTCCAGCTGTGAGGAACTGCAGAAAGGGTCGGTAAGTCCAGAGGATATACACATTAGAGTCGTCTTCTTCTTGTTTATTTCAACAATTATGAAGGACCAGAAAAATCACCTGGCGATGCTTTTTTCAGATATAGCGAGATAAGATCAGCTGACATGAAGAGGAAATGTGCATCAATACAGGATACGTTGAACAATTTAGTCATCTAATGCATGAAATGAAGTGTCTTTCATCATAAAAACATATTTTGTAATTTATGTGTCATGACAGACTTTCCGACTGTGGACTCTCAGAGATGCACTGTGAAACTGTGGCCTCAGCTCTGAAGTCCAACCCCTCCCATCTGAGAGAGCTGGAGCTGAGTGACTACAACAACCTGCTGGATTCAGGAGTGAAGCTGCTGTCTACTGGACTGGATAGTCCACACTGTAGACTGCATGCTCTGAGGTCAGCTTCCACACACTTACACTGTGGTTCACCAGCAGTGAAGATACTCTGAAAGCATTGCAAGCTACCAATGACTTAACACTAAAAAAAGTATTTGAATGTTGTGGTGACATTTGGATGATGTCTGTAGTCTGTAAGGCTGACATGATGATGATCCACAATAACACAATGACAAAGTCTCTCTACTCATTTTAGGGAAAAGCTCATTGATCAGGACAGAGTAATGTTGAGCTGCACATTTAAAACCTGAACACATCTGACTGGATTATAAATGGATTTTTATGTTTTTTTATCTTCATCATCGTTTATTCTTTATTCAGATTGTGTCGAGTGCTGTTTCAGTTTGTCAGAGATCAGCTGTGCTTCTCTGGCCTCTGGCCTCAGCTCAGCTCTGAAGTCCAACCCCTCCCATCTGAGAGAGCTGGACCTCATGAGTTGCAGGATTCAGGAACAACTTGAGTTGCAGGATTCAGGAGTGATGAAGCTGCTGTCTGCTGGACTGGAGAGTCCACACTGTAGACTGCAGACTCTGAGGTTTGTAGTGAGTTGACTGACTCATCCATGCTGATGAGCCCATTTGTTCATTTCAGAGGAATATAAACAGTCTCCCATCAAAGATCCAGTATTTCTAGGTTGTGTGACTGCTTTGCTGAGTAAGAGTTGAAGGTGTGAAAGCAGATTGCACTGAATTCTCATTTTCAGTAACTGATTGACATCAATAGCTAATCAATACAATCATATTCATTTAGGTGTACATTATAACATTGAGCGATGAATGAGTACTCTGTCCAACCTCACGTTGTAGCCATGCTAGCAACGTATGCCTGTCTGTCTGTCTGTCCAGACTGAAACATCTGAACATTTGTTTGATGGATTGAGATAAATATGTTTCAGACATTCATGTTCTCCTCAGGTTGAACTTTCTTCATCCTCCGACACCTCATCTAGTGCCAACATCAGGTCAACATGTTAATGTGTCATATTACATACATACATATTGTGAAAATCACTTTATGTAGCCTTGTATTCCTACATACAAGGCTGCACATGTAAAACAAGAAAGATGTGAGTAAAAGCCCACTGAAATACCTTTTAAGAAACCTAAACTCTAAGCAAAAGCATGACTGGAAGAGTGGCTGTTGTGTGTTTCATGGAGCCACTTAATCCCACTAACCACAGCTGAGCTTGTCCTTGTTATTCTTGTAAATTTTACTGTATGTACAGTGCAGACCAAAAGTTTGGACACACCTTCTCATTCAATGAGTTTCCTTTCTTTTCATGACTATGAAAATTGTAGATTCACACTGAAAGGCATCAAAACTATGAATTAACACATGTGGAATTATATACTTGACAAAAAAGTGTGAAACAACTGAAAATATGTCTTATATTCTAGGTTCTTCAAAGTAGCCACCTTTTGCTCTGATTACTGCTTCGCACACTCTTGGCATTCTCTTGATGAGCTTCAATGGATGGCTCGATGGAGCAGGTAGAGGATGGCATCCTCCACACCAACACCTGGTTGGTAGGCGAACTGCAGGCGATCCTGGGCGTGCTGCACCTGGGGTCTGAGGAGGCTGAGGAAGAGCCGCTCCAACGTCTTCATCAGATGTGAAGTGAGTGCCACTGGTCGGAAGTCATTCAGCTCGCTGGGCCGGTTCTTCTTCGGAACTGGAACGATGCAGGGATGTCTTCCAGAGGGTGGGCACTCTCCCAATCTGCAGGCTAAGGTTGAATATCCGTTGTAGTGGTTCCCCCAGTTCTGCTGCGCAGGTCTTCGGTAGCCTAGGGCACACTTTATCTGGGCCTCATGCGGCTTTCCTGGGTCGGAGCTTCCTAAGCTGTCCTCTGACCTGGTCTGAGGGGGAGGAAGAGGGTGGTGTTGTGGTGTCTGGGGGAGGGTGTGGAGGGAGGGAGGGGGATGGCTGTGGTGAGGGCGGGGGTGGGGGGGGCCAAGGGCTGGTTGAACCTGTTGAAGAAGTCATTCAGTTTGTTTGCCCTATCCATTGTCCCCCCTACGGCTCTGGTCTTTGTGTTGAGACCTGTGATGGTCCTCACACCTTCCCAGACCTCCCTCATGTTGTTTTCCTTCAGCTTCTGCTTCTGCTCCACCTTTCTCCTGTAGCTGTCCTTGGCTTCCTTCACACAGTGTTTCACCTCCTGCTGTGCTGCTTTCATGGCCTCCCTGTCTCTGCTCCTGAAGGCAGCCTTCTTCTTGTTGAGGACAGTCTTGACTTCTCGTGTTACCCAAGGCGTGTTATTTGGGTAGCAGCGGACTGTCTTGTCAGGGGAGACCACGTCTGCGCAGAAGTTCAGGTAATCCGTCAGACAGTGTGTCATCCCCTCTATGTCCTCACCATGCGGGTTCATCAGCACATCCCAGACTGTGGTGTTAAAGCAGTCTCTCAAGGCACTTTCCTTTCTCAGGGGACCATCTCCTGACTGATCGGGTTGTCACCGGTTGCTTTTGGACCAGGGGGGTATACAGTGGCTGTAGGGTGGACCAGGTTGTGATCAGACTTCCCAAGTGGGGGGAGGGGAGTCGATCTGTATGCATCCCGTACATTAACATACAGGAGATCAATTGTCCTGTTGTTTCTGGTCGGACAGTCTACAACCTTGATTAAAAACAGCAGCAAAGTAGAGTCCAAAGGTTGCATGGTTAAAGTCCCCAGAGATGATCATGAATGCCTCAGGGTGTGCTGTGTCTGCAGCCTTGCTGTGACAGAGTGGATTTTCTCACAGGCAGTGGCTGCGTCCGCTCTCGGAGGGATGTAAACACAGACGGTGATCACGTGGCTGACTGAACTCCTCCCTCGGCAGATAATATGGCTGCAGGCTAACAGCTAGCAGCTCGAGGTCCCGGCAACATGAGACTGTCTTTACGGAGATATGTCCTGGGTTACACCAGCGGTTGTTGACATACATGATGAGTCCCCCACCTTTGCTTTTCCCGCTCGCCTTAGTGTCTCTGTCGGCTCTCACATCACCAAGAGGCCGAACGCTTGTTTTAATCGGCCCCTCTGTGTCCTGCAGGTTCAGGTGTCCTGGTCCAGGTGTGTTCCAGTGTACTTTGACTGGACTGGTGTTTGTTATGGCACAGGAGGCGGAGCTGCTGTACAGGACTGTCCAATAGGATGAGAGCCTCCTCCAATCAGCTGGAAAGATGCCTGCAGGGCCGCTGTTCAACATCAAGTGTTCAGAGGATGCTGCTGCTGAAACAAAGGAAGGTAAGAGATGAGTTTGAGACTTTTGTTGGAGCAATGATGAAACTCTAAAGTTCTGTCAGTGCCCCCTACAGGCTGCAGAGTTCATTACAACCACAGTGTGAACAAATAGTGTCTTGGTTATCTCTCTTCTTATGAACACCATTGGAGCTAGAGTTTGTACTGTGGGGGGCGCTATAACAAAAATCAAAAGGGTTCATTCTCTGTGGAGTATGAATGTGTTTAGTAAATTTCAGGGAATTATGACTGGTGGTTAATATCTTTTATACTTATGGAATCTGTTGTCTGATAACACTAGAGAAAAGGTAGTCTGGCACCATGAATAACCACAGAACATTTCATGGTGTTTTGTACGTTGTTATTCTAAAGTAGAATAGATACTTTATTAGAGCTGAAGCAATTAGTAATAAAACAGAAAAACAATTAGAAAATTAATCTACAACTATTGTCATTACTGGTTACTTATTACAGTTACATTTCAAGCAAACTTACCAAGCATTTCCCAGTGGGTTAACTGGTGGTCTGACAGTTTGCAAGAACGTCTTTAAGGCCAACAGAAAGTCCTTCTCCATAGCCTCTCCAAACTCCTCCTACACCCAAATTTTTGCCTCCACAACCACCGAGTCAGGCTGCAGCCATCCTGGTACCTGTCTTCTGCTTTACCTCTGGACCAACAAGGCCTGTAAGGCCTCCCTCTTCATCCTGACCAGGATGCGGGGATATTGCCTGCCATGACAGGAACCTTCCAGCCCTACCTCCTCCAGAATGGAGGCTTTGAATGTGTCCCATTCTGAGGTGAGAGTTAAAGACATCATGGATAGGGGCCTCAGCCAGACGTTCCCACTTCACCTTAACTACACATTTGAGTTTACCAGGTCTGTCTGGCAGCCTCCCACAACACTCGATCCAACTCACCACCAGATGGTGATCAGTTGCCAAACATTTTCTAGTTCAGCTTCTCCAAAGTGAGGATTTGCTGCTTTTCTTCAAGTTATTTCATAGTAACTCAAAGAAACAAAACATCTTTGGGGTTTGAACTGTTGGTGGGACAAGAACGGGCAAGGTGAAGATGACATCTGGGAAAATATGGGATTATAAACTTTGTTATATTGTAAAGGCTAAATGATTGATGAATATAAATAAACATTACTTACAACATTAGACAATTTCTTCATTTAATTTACAGAAGAACACTATGAGTACAGTACAGAATGCACAATCCCTCACCAGCTTCCCATCCACATACAGGAACAGGTTTAATAAATTGCTCAAACTGGGTAACATTTATGTTATACAATGACTAGACTCAGTGTCCTGCACGTACAATAAAATTAGAACATATATTATACTAAAGTCTTTATCAGTAAAACTCTGCTCTGTTTTCACAGCTCTGCTGCCAGATGGTCTCCTGTCTGTCATCCACATAACTGATGATGGGATGAGCATTTTCAAGCATCTGGAGATTACAGACACTCATGTGGGTGTCAAAGTCTCACACTTCTCTGCCTTTGGTTTGGTCTGGGATTTCGTTAAGACACTGTGGAAGACACCAGTTAGGGGTCAAGTTCTGCTGTTCCTCAGACCTCCAAGCCCAAGAACAGAGAAGCAAAAACTCAATATGCTCCTCCTTCCAAGTAACATCCCTCTGAATCAAAATCAAATTTATTTATTTAGAGCCCAAAATCACAAACATTGTTTTGCCTCGGAGGGCTTTACAATCTGCACAGAAAGAGGTAGTATCTTCTGAAGGGATCTTAAAGTTCAGTTTTCAGTCTTAAAACCACAGTCAGGTATTGATATGTGCTCTGAACAGCATGTTCTTATCCCTATAATTCAGAGGTTAAAATGTTCTTATGTCTCTTAAGGTCTGCAAACAGTATCAACATTCGACAAACATCCAGGCTCCTTCCACATGTAAACTCATCAAAGATCAAAGTTACACTGTTAACTGTTCTCATGCCAGTAAAATACAGCCAAAGGTGAGTATTTAAAACAAAAGTGTTTGTTAGTGCTTCAATGCATCAAACTGCTGTTGTTTACCTTTAGTTTACTCTGAAACTCAGGAGATTCTGACACTTTGGGTTTCAGAGAGCAGAATTTATCTTGCAGTTTGGACCAAATTACCACCCAATGTTTGAGATCCGCCTACCTACAAACACAGAAGAAGTGACTTTAACGGTCCAAGACCAAGAACAGACAGAGATCTGGGGACATGATGTTGATCTGACTGGTAAGGTCTTCACTCACCTGCAGCATCACTCCACCTGAAAGAGTAGATTTACAGTTTCAATTTCAGTCTCAGTTCATTGTTTATGTATTTGGCTACAACATCACTGTACAGATTCACTCTCAGCACTCTCAGGGAATCATTTGCTGACAAAATGCTGTAAAAAGCCACAGCAGTTGACCTGCTGTGCAGCAAACAGCAGACAGACTCAGTTAGCGAGAGCAGCTGGTGAACATAGTGGAGCATTTTGCAGCTAAGGAGAGACAGGTATTTCCCTCAGGAAGTGAAGGAGACCAATCACAGAGCTAAAAGAGTGTTGTATGCTTCCTTTTCCCATGACAAGCTTTTTTAGCTCTGGATTAAGCCTTCACTTCCCCATTCATCCAAGCTCTGTGGATGGGGAGTGATTTTATTTGTGATGAACAGAACAACACATTTGCTTATGTATGATGTCACTGATGATTTATATTCCTCAGGACTGATGTGAGTCTCCTGGGTGGCAGTATCTCTAAACATGCACTAGTATGTGCTCTGAAAACAGCTCTGGTGAGCTGCTGTGGCTTCACCTGTCCACACAGTCTCTGATTTACAATAGCTGAGGTAGCCTGAATCTTATTTCATCCATTTTGTTTTCGTGTGACCGGACATTAGCCAGGAGCAGGCTGGGTAGTGATGCTGCCATAGGTAGAAGCTGGTTCTTTCTCAGGAGGTCTCACCACTTGTTCACTAGGTGGTCAGTGATTGTCTGCTGAACTTAGTCCAGTGCCTGTGATTCCCTTTTCCAGTACTGATGACTGTACTTCTGTCCTGTGCAATTCAGTCCCAGCAGACAGCAGGGTTCCAGCAGACAGCAGGGTTCCAGCAGAGGAAAGGCTGTTCTCAGTTCGGACAGAGTTTGTAAGCACAGTGTCTGAACCTGTTCTGAACCAGCTTCTGGATGAACTTCTTGAGCGTGGTGTTATAAATGATGAGGAAATGCAGTCAGTCAGAACAAAAACAACCAAAGCAGACAGAG
>CM041551.1:22861936-22961936 GCA_023238725.1 Scortum barcoo
TGGCTCTCCGGAGCGCGTACCTGGACTTCCTGTACTCCTCCAAATCACCTGGACACACACACTGACACGCCGTGGAGGACTTACCTAAATTTAGGCCCTGATGTCAAGCCAGCATGGAGGTCTTTCTACAAGCCTCCTCTGACAAAGAAAGGTGAAATCAAGACTGCTGTTAGAGTTTAGTTTTTACAGAGCTGCTCAGGACCTGCAGAGCTTGATGTGGGGCTATGAGGGGGTGCTCTGCTTTGTCTCAGAGGGCAACTTAGTCTTTGGACGTGAGCTGGTGTCATCTTTGACGCTACGTGTATATATATTTATATATATATACACACAAATCTAAACGGAGCCAGAGATGTGAGGAAGAGAGCTAACGTGTTTGAGCTAACAAAACTGAAGGGCATTAATGTAATGCTACTTCAAGAAACGCACAGTGACACTTTAAATGAGACTGACTGGAGTAGGGAGTGGGACGGAGACGTGGTGTTGAGTCATTTAGACAGAGTTAGTGGAGGGGTGGCTCTCCTCTTCTCCAGAAACTTTCTGCCCAAATCCTACGAGCTGGACGAAAGCATAAAGGGCAGACTGATGGTGGTCAGAGCCAAATATGAGCTTTTTACTATTGTTTTTATAAATGTGCATGCTCAGAACTCAGGACCGGAGAGAGTTCAGCTTTTAAATTATCTCAGATCTAGACAATTTAACAGCCATAGTTAAAAAGTTTGGGAAAATCTCAGCTGCCAGGAGGGTTAGAGTGGAAGAGAGGAGGGTTTAAATACCTGAGGATCCACCCAGGGGATGATGACACTACAAAGAAAAACTGGGAGGGAGTGGTGGAGAAAATGGAGGTGGCTGTTACCTCAGATGTCATCATACAGGGGAAGGGCCCTGATAATTAATAACCTGGTGGCATCTAGTCTGTGGTACAGATTAAACTGTATGGAACCTCCTGTTGGCCTGTTACAAAAAATACAGGCAGTCTTAGTAAATTTCTTCTGGGACAAACTACACTGGGTACCACACAGTGTCCTTTACCTGCCAAAGGAAGAGGGGGGGCAGGGCTTAGTGCACCTGCAGAGCAGAGCAGCAGCGTTCAGGCTGCAGTTCATACAGAGATACCTCACAGGAAGTGAAGACCTGGTGTGGAAAGCAACAACCAGCACCATTTTAAGAAAGATAGCAGGTTTAAAGTTAGATGCCTCCTTGTTTTTACTGAGATGTGGTTTGTACGTGTACGTGTGATCTGCTTCCTTTGTATCGTTTTTTTAAAACATGGACTCTTTTTTAATGGACCAGCCTGGATCCAACAGCTTCACTGTTCTGGCTCCTGGAGGAGCCTCTGATCCATGGGGCCCGGCTGGATGTGCGGGACAGCAGCAGACCTGGACTCTCCCAGAGACTGGTCTCAGCCAGGGCAGTGAAGCTGAGACACATCGTAGATGCTGCAGGTCCAAGACTTCACGACGCAGAGACGCTAGCCTCTCGACTTGGACTGAGGTCAAACCGGCACACCAGGAACATTTTAAACGCATGGACTACAAAACTGACCACTGAGGAACTGGAGATGCTGCAGGACTATGCGCCAGCGGAGCAGAAACTCCCGATGAAGGGGATCCGTTCCCACCGAGCTGGGGTTAGAAGTAAACCAGTCTGAGCTGACGGCACCGCTGCTGGTCTCTCAAAGAGTCAACATGCACATGGTGAACGGGAAGGCTCTGTACAAACTCTGTGTCCAAGCCTTCAACAAAAGACAGCTGAGTGGGAGGAGGGACACTGTGTGGAGAGAGAGGCTGGCTGTGCAGGAGGACTGTAAACCGGTGTGGAGGGTGTTGTATAAAGCTCCTTTAAACAAGAGGTCAGGTGAGCTGCAGTGGAGAATTCCTGCAGGGGGCGCTGGCTGTCAACTGCTTTATCTCTAAGATCAACCCCACTGTGTCCACTGACTGTCCTTTCTGCCAAAAACCAGAGAACATCTTTTACTGTTTCCTGGACTGTAAGAGACTAAAAGGCTTATTTGAAAAGCTGAAAACTGTGTTTTTAAACTGCAATGAGGTTTGGTCTGAGACTGCTTTTTTTTTGGGGCTGGATATCAAAAAGAAAATGCAAAGAAGTGGCGGCTGAACTTTGTAGTGGGTCAGGCCAAACTGAGCATTTACAAAAGCAGAAAGAAGCACATTGAAGATGCTTCAGGAGATGAACTGCTGCCCATGTCTGTGTCTCTGGTGAAAGCCAGAGTCAGAGTGGACTTCAGGTTTTACTCCCACATGAAGAGTTTTTATCTCAGTGGTGTTTTACAAAGCTGTTTGTTCTGTTGTTGATGGGGAGCTGAGCTTTAACCCAGAGACATCATTTTTAAAAAACATTTAAAAAACAAAAGCTTTTTTATTGTCTAAACTGTTAACTGTTTTGTTGAGATCAAAACATATTAAAAAATAAAGAATCTCTCTCTCTCTCAGTGTGATGTAAGGCGATGCTCGCTCGGCCACCATGGCCAATGTCACGCTGCTGAGGTACTTCTGTTATGGCTGCCTCGTTACCTCGGCGACCTGGTCCCTCCTCCTCTTCCTCTACTTCTCTCTGGGGGCGGAGCCTGGCCTCGGCAGGACGCCCCTGCAGCACCGCAGCCAGCCAATCACAAAGGGCCTGGGCGCCCAGAGGACAGGGCGTCGCCCTCTGCCGGCCAATAAGGGAGGGGAGCTGTCTCCAGAGATGGGTGAGTCTTCTGGTCTCTGCAGGTCCTGGTCTCTGCGGGTCCCAGTCTCTGTGACACACTGAGTCTTGGTCTCTTTGAGTCCTGGTCTCTGTGACACAGTGAGTCTTGGTCTCTTTGAGTCCTGGTCTCTGTGACACACTGAGTCCTGGTCTCTGTGACACACTGAGTCCTGGTCCCTGTGAGTCTTGGTCTCGGTGACACTGAGTCTGTCTGCAGGGATGATCTTTAACGAGGCAGACCAGGAGGTGAGGGACACCGGTTACCATCGACATGCCTTCAACGTCCTCATCTCCACCAGACTGGGGTACCACAGGGATCTGCCCGACACCAGAGACCCCCAGTAAGAACCATCAGAACTGGATCAGAGCGCACTGATGGATTATTAGCAAGCACAGCTAGTTAATTAGTTAGTTAACGGTAAACAGCTGGTTAATAACAGTAAACAGCTGGTTAATAACAGTAAACGGCTGGTTAATAACAGTAAACGGCTGGTTAGTAACAGGTAACAGCTGGTCAACAACAGCAAACAGCTGGTTGATGGTAAACTGCTCTCTGCAGATGTCAGGATAAGGTGTACCCTCTGGCTCTACCTTCTGCCAGCGTAGTGATCTGTTTCTTCAACGAGGCGTTCTCCGCCCTGCTGAGGACGGTGCACAGCGTGCTGGACAGGACGCCGGCCTACCTGCTGCACGAGATCATCCTGGTGGACGACCACAGCGAGCTCGGTAACCCTCAGCTTAGAACATCATTGATTTATGGTCTTGATTTATGGTTTACGTTTGATTTGAACGTTTGACATCACACAAAACAAACGCTGAATGTACCCTCAGGTACTCTGGGTGAATTGATTATAGATGATGGATCCATGTTTGTGTGTTGATTCAGAGGAGCTGAAGGATGACTTGGATCGGTACGTCAGGGAGGAGCTGCAGGCTAAAGTCAAACTGGTGAGGAACCAGAGGAGGGAAGGACTCATCAGAGGACGCATGATCGGAGCCTCACATGCCGCTGGTACATCCTCCATCCTCAGCACGTGTAAACTTGTTTCCTCGTATCCGTCCTCAGTCCCTCTTCACCTGTTCATCTGTCTGTGTCCAGGAGAGGTACTGGTCTTCCTGGACAGTCACTGCGAGGTGAACCAGGCGTGGCTGCAGCCTCTGCTGGTGTCCATCCAGAAGGACCGCCGCACCGTCGTCTGCCCCGTCATCGACATCATCTCCGCCGACACTCTGTCCTACTCACCCTCCCCCATCGTCAGGGGCGGCTTCAACTGGGGGCTGCACTTCAAGTGGGACCCTGTCCCCCCATCTGAACTCAATGGACCAGAGGGAACCACTGGACCAATCAGGTGACCAGCTGACCAATCAGAGATGGGTACTTTAATGGCGTGACTGAATTGCTTTGACGCTAACGAGTATTGAAATGTGATTTGTTTAGTTTTGTACTAGCTGACTGACCCCCCCTCAGGTCAGGTCTCCCACCATGGCAGGCGGTTTATTCGCCATAAACAGGAAGAAGTATTTTAACGAGCTCGGCCAATACGACGCTGGCATGGACATCTGGGGCGGGGAAAACCTGGAGATCTCCTTCAGGGTGAGAAAGCAGTTTTACTGAGCGTCTGTGAAGGCACCGTTCAGTCTGACCAACGATGCTGCTTTAATGCTTTGTATTCTTATCTATCACTTACCAACCAACATGCTCGTTCTCTCTCTCTCTCTCTCTCTCTCTCTCTCTCTCTCTCTCTCTCTCTCTCCAGATCTGGATGTGTGGGGGTCAGCTGCTCATCATCCCCTGCTCCAGAGTCGGTCACATCTTCAGGAAGAGGAGACCGTACGGCTCCCTGGGGCAGAGGCAGGACACCATGGCCCACAATTCTCTGCGGCTCGCACACGTGTGGATGGACGGTAGTAAGGTACACAAGGTACACACACACACACACACACACACACACACACACACACACATACAGAGCCATCCTGAAGCGTCCTGTGACCTCACTTCCTGTGTCTCTGCGGTTCAATCAGGAGCAGTATCTGTCGCTGCGCCCGGAGCTGCGAGAGCGCGGTTTTGGTGACATCAGTGAGCGCTTGGCGTTGAGGGAGCGGCTGCAGTGTCGGCCATTCCGCTGGTACCTGGACACCGTCTACCCGGAGATGCAGACCGTCGCCAATGGCAACAAGCAGCAGCCGCTGTTCATCAATAAGGGCCTGAGGCGAGCCAAAGTCCTGCAGAGAGGACGGGTACCTAATCCGATCACACATTATTGATCAGCAACCTGCACCTGATTGGATTGTTGATTAATCTGCATCTCAGTGATTGATTGGTTTGTAAAACACACTGAACAAAATAACCCGAAACTTATCTGCCATCTTGCAGCTTCGTAACCTAGCAACCAGCCGTTGTCTGGTGTCCCAGGGACGAGCCAGTCAGAAGGGAGGGGTGGTCGTCCTGCGACCATGTGACCCCCGAGACCCCGAACAGGTGAGCTGACCGCCAACACCTCAGCAGGAAGAGCTGCCTGACTTAACCTCAGAGGGAGGGGGTGTGACCTATAACCTGTGTGTGTGTGTGTGTGTGTGTGTGTGTGTGTGTGTGTGTGTGTGTAGGACTGGGCCTATGATGAGGAGGGTCAGCTGGTCCTTGCAGGTCTGCTGTGTCTGGACGTGTCAGAGGTCAGGACCTTTGACCCCCCCAGGCTGATGAAGTGTCATGGCTCGGGGGGGTCGCAGCAGTGGAGCCTGGGGGTGAGAGAGAGACACACACACAAATGAAGAGCATCGACAGAGTTGTTGTTATTTACATTCTTCAGAAAGTAAACCTGCTGATTGATCAACATTGTTTGTATTGATTTTTGATTGTTTACTTCTGATTTTCTACTAAGAGGTGTTTTTTCCACCTGATGAATGAGAGGCTGAACAACAAACATCAGAACGAACTGTATGAATTAATTAACCAATTAACTAACTGTCTGTCTGCCTGTCTCTCTCTCCTGTAGAAGTCT
The DNA here is from genome assembly GCA_023238725.1 of Scortum barcoo. NCBI lineage: Eukaryota > Metazoa > Chordata > Actinopteri > Centrarchiformes > Terapontidae > Scortum > Scortum barcoo. The sequence goes on from CM041551.1 coordinate 22,867,645, forward strand.
AACCGGCTCTACCAGGTGTCGGTGGGTCAGTGTCTCTCTGTCGCTCAGCCAATCGGACCCAAGGGTTACGTCTCCATGGCGATATGTGACGCCTCTCAGGCACAGCAGTGGCAGCTGGAGGGTTGAGGAGGATGACATCACACATCCATGTGACAGACAGACAGGCGTCTTCTGTCCATCAGAGACTTTAAATGTTGCTCTTCACTTTGTGTTTTTACTCTTTTAGTTTTTCTCAGGAAGACTTTTATTAACCAGCAGTTTTTATTTAGTTTTCATCTTTTGAAAGATTCAGGTTCAGTTCAAGGAGAAACTGGAAAACACGGTCATGGAATATCTTGGAATATTTTTAATTTTAGAGAGAGGGATTCCAGGAAACGACCGGAGAGCTCATGATGGACCTCCAAGTCCGATGAGTGTGACAGAGTTTTATTTAAATGATTTTAAAGTTTTTAAAGGAGCCAGTCAGCTGGGTGTGTTTCACACCTGAGATGTCAGGTGGGATCAGCAGAAATACTTCTTAAACTTTGTCTGTTGTCTCATCTCCAATAAATCGAGGCAGGAAATGGTTCTGTTGGTTGCTCACGTGTGTGGACATATTTGTAAAGCAGGTCTGTGTCGTGGAACATTTTATACTCCTGCTGACGATGTCGAGCTTCATTCAGACGGGATGAAGTTCACTGCTCGTGGATCTCACTAATAAACAGTAGGATCCATATCGTGAGTGAGAGTGTGTTCCCCTTATAGAGGTGAGTTCAGTGATTCAGTGGTCAGTCCTTCACCACTCGTCCTTCAGCAGCATCACAACAGTCACAGTGTTTCTCTGTTCCTGAATGAAGCTCACCGGCTTCAGTATTTTCACATCGAGGAAGGGTGAGCTAAACTTTCCTGAATCCTCCCTCTGCTGTCACTCTGACTGTTGATTCCTTCAGTGTGACCTCACTTCCTGAGGATATCATTATCTCTGATATGCCACCACAATAAAGCTCCAGAAATCAGCTTCCTGTTGTGAGGTTTCTTTCAGTCTCAGTGGTCAGTGGTGCTTGTCTGAACAGGAGGTATTGGAAATGTATTGATAAGATAACATATAAAACATATATAATAAACATATATGAAAATCCTTAGCCTTGAAGTCTGTGTTGTAGTTCCACCTGTTCACCACCAGGTGTCGGTGTTTATCACATCTGTTCAAAGACTTGACACTCCTGAAGTCCTTGACCTGTGTCAGTAATCCCTGAGAAGGTTCCAGTCAGCCTTGAGGAAATTCCAGGGGCCTTGACAAAGATCCAGGTGTCCTTGGGTTTTGTGCCAACTGACCTTAAGGGTTTTTTTCAAGAATACAGGTATCCTTGAAAGGTTTGTAATTAACAGAACAGGGTATTCCAGGAGTCCTTGCATTGTTTCTGGTGGTCCTTTGAGGAGTCCTTGAGAAGGGCAGGAGCATCCATGAGCAGTTTCTTCCCAACCTGGAGTTTAAGAGCTCTTGAGTAGTTCCAGGTATCCTTGAATAGTTATAGATAGATAGATTCTGGTGGTCCTTGAGGAGATTCCAGGGTCCTTGAAAAAGATAAGATAGATATGATAAGGTAAGATAATCTTTTATTTATCCCACAGTGGGGAAATTACACTGTTAATTAGAGGCCTGCAGAAAACAGAGCCCGGGCTCCACGCCTAACCGCTTACCCCCTGACGGCAGATCTCCTCGTCCATTGCATCCAGACCCTTTGCACAGGATACACATCTCCTTCCATCGACTTGACCCTCAAGTCAGTGTTTCTCCTCGCATTCTTCGGTTTCTTAAGATGCTCAGAATTCACAACCTCCTCCTCCACCTATGATCCATCCCAACACGCAAGCCTGTCTGACATCTCCATTCACCTCCCTGACACCCTCAGGTTCAACCTCAAATGAAGCAAAACTGCCGAGCTTGGCATCTCTCATCCTGTCTTCCTCTTCCGCCTAAACTCCTTCCTGAGCCCTTTCGAGCCCATCCTAACCCGTGTCAACCAAAGGCTAGCCCACGCTTCTCCCCAAGATCCACTCTTCCTTACCGAATCAGGCAGAGTCGCCACACGTTTCTGGTTCTACCACCACCTTTGCCAAGTCCTGTCAAAGTCAGGAATCTCCACAGAACTTTTCTCAGGTCACTCTTTTCGCATTAGAGCCGCCTCCACAGCCTCTCGATAAAGAATACCAGACCACACAATCAGGACTGACTAACTGACTGAGACTAACATTTGCAGCTGCTTGGGGTGTGTGAGAGAATTAAGTGTATGAGATCTTTATGTCGCTTGTGGAATAGAAGCCTGTACATATATGAATAGTTATACTCACAGCTAACTCAATCCTAAAGCATTCATTCAAAACATGTAGATGTGTTCCGACCTGACCATTGTACTGGCACAGTGTTTGATCTTTGTGTGAATGTCCATAAAAAGTGACTTCTAAGATTGATCAAATCGTTCTGCGCGCTGCGAACAAATAGGCTCAGTTACAGTCTAGAAGTAAAATTCTGCAAATAGAGTTAAAAGTGGTGCAGAAGAATTCTCTACCTAAACTCCTCACGCTGGTATAAAGTAAACGCCTTCACTCAAGTGTAACCATATACGGTTATAACATTTGTTTTTTCATACTCAAGTGTAACAGAGTGGGGAGGGCCGACTCCCCCGCCTTTTGCTCACCACCAACTCGAGGCTGAGAAACTTTTTCCTTTTTTATGCTCCTGCTGATAATGTTTTATGCAGAGCAAAAACCCAAGCTGCAGTGATAAGAATGTGGTGACCCGAGACACTTGGCTGACAGATGCCCGAGGCTGCAAGCTGGTGGTCGTGAGCCTCAGCCGATGCAACATCGAAGCAGCGGTCCCGTAAACCCATGGGCAGGGCCAAATCACGGTTACCAGGGGTGCCCAGAGAATCCTAAAGGGGAGGAACAGCTCCCAATAATGCCAACCATGGAAGCTGACAAAGAACCAATCATACAAGTTGCATTTGAAAATCGCCAAATTCCAATGTTACTCGACACTGGAGCAACATATACGTGCGTAAGTCCAAAATACACTGCAAACCTCCCCAAGTCTGGAAAATTTGTTAAGACAGAAGGATTGTCGGGATTAATACAGTTCGTTCCAATGACAGCTCCAGTGCGAGTGGCTACAAAAGGGGGGGAAACAAAAATTCCAATTCTAGTATCAGAACAAACCCCTGTAAATCTTCTTGGTCGCAACACTTTGGGAAAATTGGGAATAAACATTTAGTGCTTTCCTGAGGGAATCTACGTTGATGAGGCAGGCCTAATTTACTAAATAAATGTATCACAATCAATGTCATATCAGGGTCTCATAGTTACACCCGTAACACTGCTAATAACCCTACTGATATCACAATCCCACAATGTTGACCACTGTGGATTCAAGGATTCAAGGATTCGTTGTTGTCATTCCAACACAAGTTAAACATGGGATGGAACGAGATTAGCTTACCCTGGTCCCGGTGCAAGCCCAATAAGTAGGATATAAGAATAAGTATAAAAAGTAGAATAAGTATAAAAAAAAGTAGAATAGTACAAAATAAACAAGATAGAATAAGCAAAAATGAAGTAGTGCAAAATGAGTGGCAGGGGCTACAGGGGTCCTCCAGAGTTCAGCAGTCTCACAGCTTCCGGGAAGAAGCTGTTCCTCAGTCTGGTGGTCCTGCTCTTAATGCTCCGCAGCCTCCTGCCTGAGGGGAGGGGGACAAACAGTGCATGTGCAGGTGTGAGTGGGGTCCTTCATGATGCAGGAGGCCTGTTTCCTGCATCTGGAGGTGTAGATGTCCGTGGTGGTGGATAGACTGCGTCCCACAGTCCTCTGTGCAGCCTTCACCACCCTCTGCAGAGCCTTCTTCTCTGCCGCCGAGCAGCTGCCGTGCCACACGATGATGCAGGAGGACAGGACGCTCTCCACCACACATCTGTAGAAGGAGGTCAGGACTGAGCTCCCCAGCCCGGCGCGCCTCAGCCTCCTGAGGAAGTAGAGACGCTGATGTGCCTTCCTAATCAGACAGGAAGTGTTCTTGCTCCAGGTGAGGTCGTCAGAGATGTGTACATACGCCCAGGTACCTGAAGCTGGAGACCACTTCCACCGCAGTCCCTCCGATGTGTACAGGGGAGGGAGGGGAGGTGAGGTGTCTGCCCCTTCTGAAGTCCACGATCATCTCCTTGGTCTTCTTCACGTTGATGCAGAGGTTGTTTTGTCTGCAACAACCCTCCAGGTGTTCCACCTCCTGCCTGTAGTCGGACTCGTCGTTGTTAGCGATCCGTCCCACCACAGCTGTGTCATCCGCGAAACTTCACGATGAGACAGCTCGGATGTATCGCTGAGCAGTCGTGTGTGAGCAGGGTGAACAGGAGGGGGCTCAGCACACAGCCCTGGGGGGAGCCGGTGCTGAGGGTGATGGAGGAGGAAGGAGACGTCGTGGATCCTCACAGACTGCGGTCTGTCTGTTAGAAAGTCCAGGACCCAGTTACACAGGGTGAAGCTCAGTCCGAGTGTTGTGAGTTTCTGGACCAGGGTCTGCGGTATGATTGTGTTGAAAGCTGAGGTGAAATCCACAAAGAGCAGGCGGACATAAGAGTCTTTGTTCTCTAAGTGGGTGAGGGCTGTGTGGACCACAGAAGAAATGGCGTCCTCTGTGGATCTGTTCTTCCTATAGTATGCATACTGGTGCGGGTCCACAGTGAAGCGTCGACGCAGTCCTTGATGTGGGCCATGACCAGTCTCTTGAAGCACTTCATGACTATCGGGGTGAGGGCTACCGGCCGATAGTCATTCAGGCCTGTCACTGTGGACGTTTTGGGGATGGGGATGATCATGTGGCAGGTCTTCAGGCAGGTGGGGACCGCCGCCTGTTGGAGAGAGGTGTTGAAGATGTCCGTCAGCACCTCGGTGAGCTGGTATGCTGCCACAGCCCTTGAGCACCCGCCCGGAGATGTTATCGGGACCAGCAGCTTTGCAAAAAAAAATCAAATCAAATTTATTTATTTAGAGCCCAAAATCACAAACATTGTTTGCCTCGGAGGGCTTTACAATCTGCACAGTTGTGACACCCTCTGTCCTTAGACCCTCAAACCGAGTCAGGAAAAACTTCAAAAAACCCTTTATGGGAAAAAGAAGAAACCTGAGGAAGAGCCACAGATGAGGGATCCCTCTCCCTGGGACGGACAGATGTGCAATAGATGCCACATGTACAGAGAACATCATCAATCATATTATGGAATTATACATGAGTCGTAATAAGCTGTAGCTATACTGAGTTCATTGGTTTAGTCCATGTATGAAGATATCACAGGTAATGGAAATGAGTCTGTGAGTCCAGGTGCATCTCTAGATGTCCTCATATGGAGCTCTGGGCCACTCGACCTTCTCTCCACAGCACACAGACACAGATCATGTCCCCACCAGGCCAGTGAACCTCAGACAGATGGACCACAACCAGAATCAGTGAGGAACCTGCAAGACTGGAGAGAACAAAGAGGACCGGGGCTCCGGCAGTAACATGCACTTTACAGGACATAAGAGTATTCACATTAACCGCTTTGACACTTTAACCAATTTAACTACTTTAACCAGTTTAGCCACTTTAACCAGTTTCTAAAAAAGTGACTCCAGTTTGCACTACTACCATAATATGAGTAAAGGAAGCAGAGGAAGAGGAAGCAGAGAAAGAGGAAGCAGAGACAGAGGAAGAGGAGAGGAGGTGCCCGCCCATGCATCATGGGAGCCCCCCGGCAGTCTAAGCTAAACTATAGCAGCATAAACTAAGGCGAGCCTGTGCCCACCCCTAACTATAAGCTTTATCAAAAAGGAAGGTTTTAAGTCTATTCTTAAACACTGACACTGTGTCTGCCTCTCGGACCCAGACTGGGAGCTGGTTCCAGAGAACAGGGGCCTGATAGCTGAAGGCTCTGCCCCCTAGACTACTTCTGGAAACCCTGGGAACTACAAGTAAGCCTGCGTTTTGGGAGCGCAGCACTCTAGTTGGATGATAAGGAGTTATCAATTCATTAAGATATGATGGTGCCAGACCATGTAGAGCCTTATATATGTGAGGAGTAGGATTTTAAAATCCACTCTAAATTTTAGAGGGAGCCAATGCAGAGAAGCCAATACTGGAGTAATATGGTCTCTTTTCCTGGTTTTAGTCAGCACACCCGAGCAGCGGCATTCTGGACCAGCTGTAGAGTCTTTAACGACTTGTTTGGGCAGCCTGATAAAAGTGAACTACAATAATCCAGCCTGGAAGAGACAAATGCATGGACTAATTTTTCAGCATCGCTTTGGGACAAAAAGTGCCGAATTTTTGCGATGTTGCGCAGGTGGTAAAAAGGCAGACCTTGAAATATGCTTAATATGGGTGTCGAAAGGACATATCCTGATCAAATAAAACCCAGAGGTTCCTTACAGTGGTGCTGGAGGCCAGCCATAGTTAATGCCATCCAGCAAGGCTATCTTAGGAGAAAGCGACGTGTTCCTCAGGTGTTTCGGACCTAATAGGATCACTTCAGTTTTATCTGAGTTCAACAACAGGAAATTTCTGGTCATCCAAGCCTTTATATCTTTAAGGCAGGCCTGGAGTTTCAGGAGCTGATCAGTTTTGTGTGGCTCCACTGATAAATATAATTGGGTGTCATCAGCATAACAATGGAAATCTATGGAGTGCCTCCTGATGATATTGCCAAGGGGCAGCATATACAAAATAAACAGAACTTGGACCTAGCACTGAACCTTGTGGAACTCCATGACAGACTTTAGTATGCACAGAGGATTCATTATTAATATGAACAAACTGAGACCGATCTGATAAGTATGATCTGAACCAGTTTAATGCAGACCCTTTAATACCAAGCAGTTTTTCCATTCTCAGCAACAGGATGTGATGGTCAACTGTATCAAAGGCAGCACTGAGGTCTAACAGGACAAGTACAGACAGAAGGCCCTCTATCTGATGCTGTCAACAGGTCATTAGTGACTTTCACAAGTGCTGTTTCTGTGCTATGGTGAGCTCTAAATCCTGACTGAAAAACTTCAAAAATGACTATTACTGTGGAGATAATTACATAACTGGCTGGCAACGGCTTTCTCTAGGATCTTAGACAAAAAGGGGAGGTTGGATATTGGTCTATAATTGGCTAACACATCTGCATCAAGTGTAGGTTTTTTGATCAATGGTTTAATTACAGCTACTTTAAAAGACTTGGGTACAAAGCCTGACACCAGAGACAGATTAATAATATGCAGCAGTGATGTGCCAATAAATGGGAAAACTTCCTTAAGCAGCGTAGTTGGGATGGGGTCTAGGAGACAAGTTGTTGCTTTCGATGATGAAACTAACGAGGATAATTCGGGAAGGCCAATTGGAATAAAACTGTCTAAGCAATTGTCAGGTTTTAATGTATCTGCTCCTAAATTTCCTGAGTCTGAAGGATCGGAGTCTAACGAGGGCAGATCCTGACAAATTTTGTCCCTAATATTCAAAATCTTGTCATTAAAGAAGCTCATGAAATCATTACTACTTAAACTTAAGGGGAATGCAGGGTTCAATAGAGCTATGGCTCTGTGTCAGCCTGGCTACAGTGCTGAAAAGAAACCTAGGGCAGTTCTTATTTTCCTCTATTAATGCTGAATAGTAGGCTGCTCTGGCATTACACAGGGCTTTCCTATACGTTTTGAGACTCTCTTTCCAGGCTAGGCGAGAGTCCTCCTCTTTGGTGGAGCATGCCATATCCTTTCCAATTGTCGCGTTGTTTGTTTTAACTTGCGAGTTGCAGAGTTAAACCATGGTGCCAAGTCTCTTCTGTTTTATAATCTTTCTTTTTAGGGGCGCAACAGAGTCCAGAGTGCCTCTCTGAGTGAAGTCCATGGTGTTACTAACAAGTTGGTCAATTTGGGGGGAGCTCAAAAAATTATAAGAGTCGTCAGAGATACTATGGAAAATCTTACTGACTTTAATGCTGTCGGAATTGCTTCCTTAAATTTAGTCCTAGTACAATCGGGTAACCATCTAGTGAACACTAATTTTTCTAGAGGTGCATAGTCCAGTAATAGGAATTCAAATGATACTAAGTAGTGGTCTGATAACACAGGATTTTGGGGGGAGACTATTAAGTGCTCAATATCAATACCATAGGTGAGGACCAAATCAAGGGTGTGATTGTGACAGTGAGTTGGAGAATTTACTCTCTGAGAAAACCCAATGGAGTCCAATAATGAGATGAATGCTGTGCTAAGACTGTCACTATCCATGTCCACATGAATATTAAAATCACCTACAATAATTACCTTGTCATTTTCAAGGACTAAATTTGACAAGAACTCTGAAAATTCAGATAAGAATTCAGAGTATGGGCCTGGGGGGCGGTACACTACAGCAACTAGTATTGGCTTTGTGCTCTTCCAGGCTGGAGATGAAAGAGTAATAATAAGGCTTTCAAATGAGCTGTAGCCCTCTTTAGGCCGAGAATTTATTAATAGGGCTGAATTAAAAATGGCTGCAACTCCACCTCCTCGTCCAGTGTCTCGAGGAACATGAATGTTAGAATGACTCGGTGGAGTGGATTCATTTATTTAGGCTAACATATTCTTCCTGACCTAGCCAGGTCTCAGTAAGGATTAATCCTCTGCATGGATTAATCCTCTGGAGGGTCCTCCTCACCTCTCTGCTGCGGTCACCCTGAGGGGCTCTTCTCCTGGTGGAGGGGGTGAATCTGGTGCTGGGGGAGGTGTTCGGATCGTCAAAGCGGGCGTAGAAGTTGTTGAGAGCGTCGGGTAGAGAGGGGTCCCTGGGGCATTGTGCATCTCTGGTGTTATAGTCTGTGATGCACTTTATGCCCCTCCACATACTCCTTGGATCGTTGGACGTGAAGTGTCCCTGGATCCTCTGGGCGTATGCGGCCTTGGCCCTCTTCACTCCTGCAGTCAGCTGTCTCCTAGCCGCTCTGAGTGCCAGTCTGTCACCAGACCTGAACGCAGCATCCCTGGCTTTCAGCAGAGACTGGACCTCTGCATTCAGCCAGGGTTTCTGGTTCGGATATTCTGTTACTGTCCTGGTGCTGGTGACGTCCTCTGTGCACTTGCTGATGTAGCCGAGGACAGCCGATGTATAGTCCTCCAGGTCCACCTCTCCCTCATGGACAGCTGCCTCCCTGAAGATCTGCCAGTCTGTGCGCTGGAAACAGTCCTGCAGTGCGGGGACAGCATCACTGGGCCACACGGTGATGGTCCTCTGCGTTGATGTGTGGCGTCTGAGCAGAGGACGATAGGCAGGGAGCAGCATGATGGAGATGTGGTCAGAGAAGCCCAGCCCAGGTGGGGGTGGGGGACGGCTCTGTATGCACCTCGTTTGTTGGTATAAACACGGTCCAGCGTGTTATTTCCCCGTGTCGGTATGGTGACATGCTGGTAGAACTTAGGCAAAGGTGTCTGTCAGGTTTACGTGGTTGAAATCCCCCGCAACCACGTAAAACGCCTCCAGGTGCTTTGTGCTGGAGCGAGCTGATGTTGTTGTGAAACTCCTTTAGCGCTTCGTTAGCCTTAGCACCCGGCGGGATGTAAACAGCCATAACAAACACCGCCGTAAACTCACGAGGCAGATAGTGTGGCCGACACTTTACAGTCATGTGCTCTATCGCCTCGGAGCAGTGGCTGTTCACCAGAAGTACAGTTTGTGCACCAGTCTCTTTGTTCACGTAGACGCATAATAATCCGCCCCCATGCGAGCTTTCCTCCGACTGCTGGTTCGGTCCGCATGCGGAAGAGAAGCCGGCCGTCGAGCTGGAAGGCTGGGTCCGGCATGTTGTCGTTCAGCCAGGTTTCCGTAAGACAAAGCACTGCACAGTTCCTCATCTCACGAGAGACCCCCAGCCTCAGTCGAAGTAGGTCCAGCTTGTTGTCCAGGGAGCGGACATTGGACAGGAACAGGGACGGGATCGGTGGTCTCCCGGCGTTAGCCTTTAGCCTGGCTAGCAGTCTGCCCCGTTTGCCCCTCTTCTGTTTCCGCACACCGCACACCGCTTCCTCTTGCCCTCTGTCCGTGCGGGCAGCTTTGCATGCCAGTCCGGTGTCCTCAGGAGCTGCAGTCTGCCCAGCAGGGCCCTGAGTCCGAGGTCCGCTGTTTGTAATGTTGTGCTTGTGGCCGAACCATCCCTTATTTTAATAAGTTCGGTTTGGCTGTACCTTACACGCTTGTTTACACAAGCAAAACCGGTAAAGTTGGCCTCAGGGCCAACCAGAAACCAGCCCCCCCACTAATGGGGGCTTAAGCTTGACCCCGAGAGCACGAGGAAGCCAAAAGCTGCACTGCTGCGCGCCGCCATCTTAGGGGGGAGGAGGTGGGAAAGAAAATAAAGCAATAAAGCAACCGTACTTACAAGCTATGGTTGGTGAAGTTCTAAACCAATGTGAAATCTGTGCACAAAACAATGTTCGGAAGAGCATAAAAACACTGGCAGGACACATTCCAATTCCAGAAGGACCATTTAAACATCCTAACCCTCGACTTATGTTGACATGATAAAATCCAGTACATGGTAAAAGGTACATGCTTGTTGTAATCGACCGATTTAGCTGCTGGGTGGAGGCAACTCCCTCTAAAGACCTTGGAGTGGAAACTGTTGTCAAATTTCTGATAAGAGAAGTTATTTCACGATTTGGCATACCATCTGAGATAAGTTCAGACAACGGCTCAGCATTCATGCAAAAAGTTGCCAAAGGTATTTTGCAACAGCTGCATATAAAACAAAGGTTGTCCACAGTATACCACCTAGAGAGTAATGGGATGGTTGAGCGAATCAATGGAACTTTGAAAGCGAAACTGAATAAAATCTGTGCCAGCACAAAGCTAAACTGGGTTGATGCTCTGCCACTTGCTTTAATGAGTTATCACATGCAAACTCATCGCAGCACACATCTAACTCCACATGAAATGCTAACGGGTCGACCAATGCCTGCACCTCAGCTGAGAGGTCCCTATAAAGGAGCCCCCGACTTGAGCAATTACAGATAGAATTGAAGGATTACATTAAACAATTAATGGCAATCTATAGATCAATCTATCTGCAGGAGAAAAGGAGGGAGCCAACTCTCGATCAGGAGATTGAGAGACCAGTTGTGCCAGGGGACCAGATCTACATCAAAGCAACGCCCACGGTTGTTCAGGTCATGGGGAGCACAACTTGGTATCACTTGACACATTGTACAAAAGTGCAGGACAAAAGCAAGGGTGACATAAAGACAAAAACTGAGGAACACAATGATTCTGTGGTGCATGCTAAACTGTCTGCTCGTTCTGTTGAGAATCTAAGACGATCCAAACAGCGAACTCCAAAGAGGAGCCAAAGCCAATGAATCAGATGAGTATGATGCAACAACACACTCGTCCTCACAGATAGAGCCAACATGCTCATTCACACTCTGTAACATTACTCACATGTATGTACACGCACGTAACAAAAGACAGCTGCAGGATGGAAATGGCAGGTTAGACAGAAGGATAGTTAATGTTGAGGAAAGACCAGAGAGGATGTCCAGATAGAAACAGCAAATCCCAAAAATCTCCAAAAATTTCGTATCAGACAGCCAATAGGCATCCCCATGGAGTTTAAAGCACAGGATGAGGTCAGAGCAGGATTAGAGTCAATACTTATGTAGGATCACAATCAACAAAAATGTTAACTGGATAAACTGTGTGTACTATAATCAACAGAGATTCATCAACTACACAAGTGAGATTCTGAGCGCCGTGGATAAACAATTGCATGCTACTAGTATAAAGGCTTAGCAAAACAGACACATGTAAGATTGGGTATTTGCAGAGAAGGTAGAAGTAAGTGTAATATTGTTGTCACTGCACCTGATGGAACTTTTACTGTTGCTATGGAGAAGCTAGAGGAGCTAAGGGGGGAGGTGCATGAGAGTGCTGGTAAGGGGGGCATATCTTGGGAAGGGTTAGACCAAATTTTAGGGAAATGGGGTGCCATTTTGGCAAAAAAAGCGATCAGTGCTGTGCTAGCTTTAATTGTAATTTCCTTTTTGACATGTTGCATCCTGCCCATGCTGAGGAGACAGTGCCACCAGACGATGCTGAAAGAAATGATGGGACTTCAAAAAGCTCATGTTACACATGTCTACTCCGCAACAACAGGCACAAATCCTCATTGCTCTCCAGGAAACAGGTTTGGGAGAACCTGATTTGTTCCCAGTTCCTTCGTACATGAATGATGACGATCCGGAAGAAGAGTAAGGTCTGAAAAGAACAGACCGATACACATACATATGTTCGCTTGGAGAGAAATGGACTGACACCCATATGTCTAATAAAGAGCACCACATCACCACTGTCACATAATCATGTTTGGTATTATAATGCAGTGCCATATGCATAAGTTCAATGTATTCATTTCAATAGTAACAAAGTGTAGATCATATTTGGTGTCAATCACTCATATCTCATACTCGTATTGTCATATTATTGTTTTCAGTAAGTTCATTATCAACCACACATTTAATCATGTATTCTGAGTTTCTGTTGACATGTTCTGTTGCATCTTTGAGATGTTCTCAGTGTCCAGGTCGCCTGGCGGGAGGGGCTATAGGAGGCTTTTCCCTGTAGAAACAGCCAACAGGGTTTTTCACTCCTATACACTGAGAGCATCCCATTGTCATTATTCTGTTTCCATTTATACTGATACATACAAATACATATTTACCTTTGTGTGTAATTACATATCTGTAATAGTGTTGACATACTTATGTAACCGTAACATATCCTTGGTTATGCACATCACATCTGTAGTTCAATATCACTCACTCACACACATATACATGGTAACACACTTGGCAACAAAGTGTCTAATCCAAGTGGAAATGGATAAAATCCATTTAAATGTTTTGAGAAAAACATTAGGTTGGGTAACCGATTTGGCAAATAGCCTAGGACATTATGTCTAAGGAATATGACAAAGATATCATTAGCAAGACAAATTGGTTCTCTGTACAGTCACCCATGACCTTTTAAGACAAAACAAGGTTACACAACCTCCCCAGTTGAGAATAACAGGAAAACTTACACCAAAACAGGATGGTGGAATTCATCTGGTGAAAACGTTTGCAGAAGTGTTTGCCAAGACTTGTATCACATACACACACGAAGTATGCACCCGATATAAGACAATTCAGACAATTGGTTTGAATAAAGATCCCGCAAAGGCTGAACCTCCGTCTCCAGTTGCTTGTTTATATCCAAATCTTGCAACAACACTGGTCATCCCAGGCTTACAACAGCTACATCCAAAACCACCTTAGCGACATCCGGAGAGCCCACTCCCAATTGATCCAGTTTGGGGGATCACGAAGTCTGCCGACTAGAGACGCGTGCCCCCACCCAGAGTCTCCACCCCCACGTTCCTCAACGCCTTCGACCCCTTCATCTCTCTCTCCGACCCCTTTGCATCCCTCTTCTCGACCCCTTACATCCCTTCCCTCGACTCACCCCTTTACATCCCTCTTCTCGACCCCTTTCATCCCTTCCCTTGACCCACCTTTACATCCCTCTTCTCAATGACCCCCTTTACATCCCTCAGCCAATCCACATAAAACTACTTTCATCTTACAAATGGGGTGGTCTTGTTAGTGAACAGACCACTGCATAGGAGACCACTGAGACGCCACCACAGTCTCATAAAAAGTCCTCAGCAGAGGCCTGCAGACACCAAAAGATCCCAGCCTCCTCAGCATGTAAAGACGACTCTGAGAGCGAGTCAGTGTTGTCAGTCCAGTCCAGTTTGTTATTTAAGTGAACACCCAGGTACTTGTTTGTCCTCACTCTCTCGAAGTCCCTGGATGTTCACTGGTGCAATGTCAATGAGATGAGGGTTTCCTGCTGAAGTCGATCACCATCTCCTTTGTCTTGCTTGCATTGACTTGAAGGTGAGTCAGCTCACACCAGTGATGATGAGCATTTACACACACTACTCATGATGTTACACAGGATCTGGGAACAGACATTGAAGAGAGAGCTGTACGTGCTAAGGAAATCTGTACATGTTATTTCTCCATAAATACAGCTGCTGGTGTACAATAAATCAACCAACTGCAGTCCCGGGAAGTGTCTATCATTTACTGAGCACAACATGACACAACGCAGATCCAGATCCACTACACATGCCGGGATGGTATGCAAACTGCCATGTTTGGGCTCACCAGGGGGCGGAGGTGCCTGAGGACGATCCTCTCCAGAGCCTTCATCAGGTGAGACGTTAAGGCCACGGGTCTGAAGTGGTTGGGCTCCTTGGGGCGTGAAGTTTTGGGGACTGGAACCACACAAGAAGTCTTCCACAGGACAGGAACTCTTTCCAGACTCAGGCTCAGGTTGAAGATGTAGCAGACCACCTGACAGAGCTGGTCTGCACAGTCCCGGAGGAGTCTGGAGCTGATGCCATCAGGACCCATGGCTTTCCTGGACTTTGATCTTCTTCAGCTGCGTTCTCACCTGATCCACTGTAGGTGTGAGGAGATCAGGAGAGGGAGGGGGTGGAGGAGAGGAGCACTGTAGAGATGGTGGTGAAGGCGGGGGGGAGGGTGAGAGCCCCAGAGATGGTGGAGGTGTTGATGGTGGTGAGGGGGGCGTGCAGGCAGAGGGAGCTGGAGGTGGGCTGGTCTGTGCTCAGGCTGAGGGGGGTGGAGGTGGCTAGGTGGGCCCAGTATCAAATCTGTTGAAGAACAGATTTAGCTTGTTGGCCCAGTCTCTGTCTCCAGGCTTCAGGGTTCCTCCTCTCGTTTTTACCCTGTCCTGAGATAGCTTGGAGTCCTCTCCACAACCTCCCTTGCGTTGTTTTGCTGCAGGTGGTCCTCCATTTTCCTCCTGTAGCTGGCCTTGCACGTCTTTGATCTTCCGTTTAAGATCCCTCTGCACCCTCCTTAGTTCATCTCTGTCTCCAGACTGGAAAGCCGTCCTTTTCTCCTGCAGCAAGGCACCCAGATCAGGAGTCACCCAGGGCTTGTTGTTTGAGAAACACCGTACCCTCTTGGTGGGCACGGTGGTTTCTACACAGAAGTTTATGTAATCTGTGATGCAGTCCGTTAAACTATCAATGTCCCTGTTCGTGTGGCCCACAGAGCACCTCCCAGTCCGTGGTGTCAAAACAGCCCCTCAGTGCATCACTGGCCTCCTCAGACCTGCTTCACACGCCTTTTGTTGGGGGGCTGTCTCTTCACCATTGGTGTGTAAACAGGGAGCAGATGGACCAGGTTGTGATCCTGAGCGGCCCAGCGGGGGGAGGGGTGATGAGCTGTAGGCGCCTGCTGTGTTTGCAGACAGCAGGTCCAGAGTTTTATTGTCCCTGGTGCAGCAATTTCACTTCCTGGTGGAAGTTGGGGAGAGTGGCAGACAGGGAAGCGTGGTTAAAATCCCCGGTGATGAGGAGAAAGGCTTGAGGATGCTCTGTCTGAAGCTGTGCCACAACACTGTGGAGAAGCTCGCAGGCTGCATCGGCGTCGGCCGAGGGAGGGATGTACGTCGTTATTACGATGACGTGTGAAAACTTCCCTCGGCAGGTAGTAGGGCCGGATGCTCACAGGCCAGCAGCTCAATGTCCCCGGTACATCGTTGCTCCTTCACCTGAATGTGTCCAGGGTTACACCACCTGTCATTCATAAACTGCGCGATTCCCCCGATTCCCCCGCCTTTCTTCTTACCGCTCTCCCTGTCCGCTCACTCACACATACACACGCACACATACATACTCACATCCAGGTGTCGCTGATGCAGCTCCAAGGCCCTGCAGTGATCCTCCACAGAGAGCCCCCCTGGGTCCTGGAAAAGAATAGAATAACCCTTGAAGGAGCCTTGAAAAGGTTCCAGGGGCCTTGGATAGTTTAAAAGAAGGATGAACGTTGTAAATACTTCCTGTTGACCAAACGACGACTGATTTAATGCAGCCGACTGCAGAGATCAATACTGTGTGTGTGTGTGTGCGTGTGGGTGTGTGTGTGAGAGAGAACCTGCAGAGTATTGATGACGAGAAGAGAAAGCTAATTATTTCAGGGGTGAATCGCTGGAAGCCATCAATTAGACTCTTATTACACACACACACACACACACTTATTAACTATATTGACCTCACTGTTGGAGTTTAGGGACCTGTTCAGTTTATTGATGAACCCTCACACACACGCACACACTGACACAGTATTTTATGTGAACAGACCGTCACACTCTCTGGGTACAAAATCCAGGACCCTGAGCAGATTCCAGGACCTTCTGAAGACAATCTGAGGGTCATTGAGGAGGTCAGGGAGGTCCTTTAAGGTCTTCAATGAGGTTCCAGGAGTGTTCAGACTGTTTCTGGGAGCCTTCTTATGGAGATTCCAGGATTCAAAGTATTTTGGGGTTTTGAGCAGGTTTGTTCCAGGATCCTTCAGGAGTTTCCAGGGGTATTTGTTTGTGTGTGTGTGTGTGTGTGTGTGTGTATGTGTAAAATTGCTTCTTAAAGCTCTGCAATATGACCTGCTGTGAAAATCAATCTGCATTAACACACACACACACACACACACACACACACACACACACACACACACAGGCAGAGTTAATGTGACATCATGCAGTCTGAGCAGCTGCCGCCTGACTGGACGGATGGATAGAATCTGCCTCATAAATCCACATTTACAAATTTAGAGAAACTTTATTGATTTGCAGCCCTTTGACGGAACATTGTCTGTGATTGGCAGATTACTGCTGTGTGTGTGTGTGTGTGTGTGTGAGTGTGTGTGTAAGCTAAATAAACTATTTAAAGCCTCCTTGGATCAGCTGCATCGTCACAAAGCTGAAAACAGGCTGTTTTTCTGACTTTTTACAGATACGTGGTTCTCACAGGACAAACATATGATGATCTTATAGACCATGATGCATTGCTGCAGATGATACACACAATACTCACACACTGTTACTGTCACACACACACTTACCGTCACACACAAACTGTTACTGTCACACACACACACACACTTCTTCACACTGTCAAAATGCACACACTGTTATGGCCCTTTTCCACCACTAGTACCTACTAGACTAGGCACCGACTCGCCTCATACCTCGCCTCGGTTTGTACGCGGCGTTTCCATTACGTGTTAGCACCTGGTACCAGATACTTCCGTGGTAGTTCCTACTCGGCTGGTTCCAAGTCGAGCCGAAAATGTGACGTCGGCGGCAGGCCACTGATTGGCCAGGGCCTGACGTCACTAGATGCGTCAGGAGAGAGCGACTCATTCATAAGAGTCAACCGCGCCATTTTTAAAATGCACAATAACAACAACGAACACGATCAGAGATGCTGCACAGAAATCAACCCCGCGGAGCAACGACGAGGTGCAGACATTTCTTTGTCTGGTGGCCTCCATTGCTCCGTAGTCGTTTCGTGTTTGTGTCGCATAACAAATAATGACGTCGCTGGAGTTTCGGCCGCGTTGCCACGGCGACCCCACCCACGCTGAGGTGGTACTTCTGTTGTAATGGAAAACAGAGCCAGTAGGTGCTAGTGGAAAAGGGCCATTAGTGTCACACACACTGTTACACACACACACACACTATTACTGTCACACACACACACACACACTGTTACTGTAACACACACACACACACTGTTACTGTTACACACACACACACTGTACTGTACACACACACACACTGTTACTGTTACACACACACACACACACTGTTACACACACACACACACACACACACACATGTTACACACACACACTGTTACACACACACACACACTGTTACACACACACACACACACTGTTGTCACACACACACACACACACACTGTTACACACACACACACACACTGTTACACACACACACACACACACTGTTACTGTCACACACACACACACACACACACACTGTTACTGTCACACACACACACACACACACACTGTTACTGTCACACACACACACTGTTACACACACACACACACACTGTCACACACACTGTTACACACACACACTGTCACACACACACACACACACACTGTTACACACACACACACATGTTACACACACACACACACACACACACTGTTACTGTCACACACACACACACACTGTAGTGGAGTGTCACACACACACTGTTACTTGTAGTGGAGTATTTTCTGTGTACTTTCAGTATTTTCACTTCAGTGAAGTATCTGAATATTTCTTCCAGCACTGACAGCAGCTGATATTAAAGCCCTCTTCCTCCTTCACTTCCTGCTTCCTCCTCGTCTTCCTCTCTCCACTGAGGTTAACTGCTCTGAAGTGTGTGTGTGTGTGAGAGAGAGAGACAGTGAGGGGTAATCAGTGGTAAGTGGAGTGTGTTTCTGGACGGAGACGATCAGCCGCCTGCAGCGGATCAATACAGCGATCAATACTGGGAATGGAGGGAGAGATCTAACAGGTCATTATCTATGTGTGTGTGTGTGTGTGTGTGTGAGACTCTTGGACTTCATTATGTAAAACTTCTTTATAGAAACAGTGAAATTGTGTGTTTGACTGTCAGCTGAACTTCCTGTCAGACATTTTAGAGATCGTTTGAAGTTTTCAGTTCAAACTCTAGGACACACACACACACAGTTTTAAAGCTGAAGTTTGAGATGTTTCAGATTTATAAACGTGATACGTTTAAAGTCATGTTACAACACCTTTACCTCCATCATCCCTCTGACACCTTCAACACATCAGCATCGTCTGATGGTTACACATAATCACGTTACACACTTTAACACACTCACACACACTTCAACACACACACACACACACACAGGTTAAGTTTCAGAGTCTAAGTGTGTCAGTAAAATAATCTGATAACACACACATCCTGGAACACTTTAACACAGAAACACACACACTTTCCTGCCAATCACAGTACAAGCACACAACATGTACACACAGTACACAACATATAAACACAGTACACAGTACATAGTACATGCATGCTATAAGTATTTGAATACTCTTCATATTAAATATTGGACCCATCTCTGCAGGTTCTTCAGTTCTACAGCAAAACCTGACATTTGATCTCCTCTAGTGTCACTTTCTGCAGATGATCATAGATTAATATTATACATCATATTACTGTCACACACACACGGTTACTGTAACAATAAATTAATATTAAACATCATATTGTTGTTCCCCTCCTTGAACCGCCACCTTACTGTGGTGGAGGGGTTTGTGTGCCCGAATGATCCTAGGAGCTATGTTGTCGGGGGCATTACGCCCCTGGTAGGGTCTCCTATGGCAAACAGGTCCTAGGTGATGGGGGCCAGATGGCGGCGATGTGGGTCCGCCTTCCAGTAGGCTCACCACCCGCAGGAAGGTCCATGAGGGGCCGGTGCAATGTGGTTTGGGTAGCAGTTGTGGCAGGGGGCCTCGACGACCCAATCCCTGGACAAAACTCTGGCAATAGGGACATGGAATGTCACCTCACTGGGGGGGAATGGAGCCTGAGCTCGTGCGGGAGGTTGAGAGGTAATGGCTTGAGATAGTCGGGAGGCTCACCTCCACGCATAGCTTGGGCTCTGGAACCCAGCTTAGCTCCTTGAGAGGGGCTGGACCCTCCACTACTCTGGAGTTGCCCAGGGTGAGTGGCGTGAGCTGGTGTGGGCTAGGGCTTGCTATAGCTCCGCTCCCGCTCAGCCGCCATGTGTTGGAGTTCACCCTGGTAAATGAGAGAACAACCGGAAAAGGGTGGCGTGCCCTCTCCGGGTGGGTGGAGAGGTCCTGCCTCAAGTGGAGGAGTTCAAGTATCTTGGAGTCTTGTTCACGAGTGAGGGAAAGATGGAGCGTGAGATTGACAGGCGGATTGGTGCAGCGTCCGACAGTTATGCGGTCGGTGTACCGGACCGTCGTGGTGAAGAAGGAGCTGAGTCGAAAGGCTGAAGCTCTCGATTTACCGATCAATCTACGCTCCCACCCTCACCTATGGTCATGAACTTTGGGTAATGACCGAAAGGACAAGATCGCGGATACAAGCGGCCAGAAATGAGTTTCCTCCGCAGGGTGGCTGGGCGCTCCCTTAGAGATAGGGGTGAGTCACTCAGCGGGAGCTCGGAGGTAAAGCCGCTGCTCCTTCACATTGAGAGGAGTCAGCTGAGGTGGCTTGGGCATCTGTTTCGGATGCCCCCTGGTGTACGCCTCCCTAGGGAGGTGTTCCAGGCATGTCCCACCGGGAGGAGGCCTCTGGGAAGACCCAGGACACGCTGGAGAGACTATGTCTCTCGGCTGGCCTGGGAACGCCTCGGGTCCCCCCGGAAGAGCTGGAGGAAGTGTCTGGGGTGAGGGAAGTCTGGGCATCTCTGCTCAGACTGCTGCCTCCGCGACCCGGTCCCGGATCAAGCGGTTGAAAATGGATGGATGGATGGATATTGTTGTTGTTGGTGTTCATCTTTAGTTTCAGTAAATTATGTAAGTTGTGTCTTTTCTAAATGCTCGTTTTGTTGGATGGACGGATGGATGAATGGATGAATGGATGGATGGATGGATGATGCATGATGGATGAATGGATGGATGGATGGATGATGGATGATGGACAGATGGATGGATGCATGATGGATGGATGGATAGATGGATGGATGGATGGATGATAGACAAATGGATGGATGGATGGATGATGGATGGATGGACATGGATGGATGGATGGACGGATGGATGAACAGTTTGTGGCAGTTGGCAGCAGATGTTTGAAAGGTGGAGAGTTTAATGTTTCCGTGCTGCGTTCAGGGCCCGTCCACACGCATGTGAGCGGTCGATCCTGCCTACTGAGCGACATTGGAAGCAGCTCAGGTTTCTATTGATTTCCATTTTCCATCAGAGGAATAATAAAGAGATTTTGTCATATCACTGCACACGTTCTCCTCCCCGACAGAAACAAGTGTAAAGATTTACAACATGACTCTGATGAGCTGAGAGAGAAACACATCACACATCTCACAGACTTTCTTTGGCCTCATGGTTTTTCTTCTCTCCTGATGATCTCAGACTTGTCTCTGTTCTTGTCTTGTTTGATCTTTGTGTTGCATTCAGCACCACTGATCATCCTGTTGCAGAGACTTGAACATGAAAATGGCTTTAAACCCACACTAATCTGGTTTAAGTCCTGTTTATCAGATTCAGTTTGGACATGTTAATGATGAATCCTCCACGCCTGCCAAAGTCTGTCATGGAGTTCCACAAGGTTCTATGTTTGGACCGATTCTGTTCACTTCATATATGCTTCCTTTTGGCAATAATATCAGGAAACAATCCATAAACATTCAATGTTATGCAGACGATACCCAGTTATATCTATCGACCAATCACCTGATGAAACCAATCAGTTAGCTAAACTGGACTGCCTTTTTTCATCTTCTTAACTTTGTGAGAATCCAACACATCCTGTCTCAAAAGTTGTAATTGTAATGTAATTCCTTATTATCAGGCTGCCCCGATCAGCTTCTAAAGACTCTCAGAATACTGCGACACTTTTACTGAAAGAACCAGGAGGAGAGATTATATTTCTCCCACATACAAGAGCCCGCTTAAACTCTCCTCTTGATAAAGATCATAGCCACCAAAAGCTGTTTTCATCCTCCTCTTGGTAGTACGAATATTGCTAATATACACTTAATGTACAAATAATAATACTTGTGTGATCACCGATGGATGGGGGCCTGCAGCAAAGACAAAACTTAACTTCATCAGCAGAAAATGTCCAGATTGATGATGATGATAATGATGATGATGTCAGCTGTTTGGTTTGTCTTGCTGAAGGCGATGAAGAACCTTGACCTCTTTTTCTCTCTCAGTCTAATAAAGTATCCTCACTGAGTACACTGTTAGCCTAGCTTAGCACAAAGACTGGAAGCAGGTGGAAACTGTTAGCCAGGAAATGACCAAACAGGAACAGACGTGGACCATCAGTGTGTTCACGTCACAAAAACACAACAGCCCACCAGAGAGAAACAAAAACGCGCGATGCTGTGAATGATTGTAATGTGTGTGAATAATGTGAATGATTGTAATTTTTACAAAGTAAACAATCAATCAATGGATCAATGGAGAAAAGAATCAGCAGATTGATCCAGAATGAAAAGAATCATTAGCTGCAGTCCCAAAATACAAACTAGTTGAAAATGATCCACCTCAACCAACTCCAACAGTAAAAAAGTAATGAGAGAACAGACAACAGGACAACAGACACAGGGGACACTTTACTGACACAGGACTTTACTTTGAAAACTTTCACAGTGTGGATTTAGTATTTTTGCTGCAGTGCAGGGTGGATGTGTGAAGGATGGAGGTGATGATTGCTCTCGCACCTTCACATCGACCCATGAAGGGAAAAAGAGATATTTGTCATAACTGCAGATATCAGAGGAGTGTTTCATGGATCGGTCAGTTGCTGTGCTGGGAACCAATCAGCTTCCTGCCTGTGTAAGTGGATTAGACTAAAGTGTGTGTGTATGTGTGTGTGTGTGTGTGTGTGGCCCCCCAGGGTTTAATGAAATAGGAGGTTACATCTTTGGGGAGGATCGATCAGAGACGGAGGGGGGAGGGGCAGCTGATCTAAGCAGCACAAAGTCTTTCTGCTTGATATCGGAGAGAAACAGGATGAGGAGGAGAGCAGAGAGAGCAGAGATGGTGAAGAGCGACAGAAAAACTTGAGACAGAAAACGAACCTGGAGCGGGGCTTTTATTTTGAAAGTTTGTCAGAAAATCAGCTTCAAACTGCGGAAACGAAACTCGGAGGATTTATTTTCTCTACAAACCTCAAGATTCATTTTCTCTTTTTATTTCAGCTTTGCAAAAACAAATGACGACATTTTACAGCATCCTCCTCGCGGTTGTCATGGCGACGGTGTCCGGCCGCTCGAGCGGGGCGCGCGTGGTGAGCGGTGAGTGATCAAACTATCGATCAATGACTAATCAGGCCACTGTCACATATTCTGTGCTTTTAAATTCTTTATAACATTTTTGATCACACTGTATGAAATCATCGCAAACTTGCTGTAAATGATCAATAATCGATTGTTTTGATAGATTCAGATAGTTAAATCACGTTATTTGTGAAAACGGAGCAGCTGAAGTCATCATTTAATTATTCACCGTTAAGATGAAGGGATGATGATTTTTATAATATTTGTGCTGTTTGAGTTTTCTTCTTTCAAAGCTCTGAACACTGATGATGACTGAACCCACATTAAAGTTTGATTTTGCACATTTCAGATGATGTTACCGTCAAATATAACCTGTACAGTGTGAATACAAATGAAGTGGTTAGTTAGTGAACGTGTGAATAGTGACACTCAGCCGCTCTGCTTCCTTCAGATTTTACACTTTAGTTGGTATTTTAAACTCTTCGTGTAACAGAGAAGGTTTTTATCAGCGAAGACCTTGGATCTTTGCTTCAACGCATCAGGTCCCCCATCACTGTGGACCCCGTGCTGGTTCTGATCTGGACCCCGTGCTGGTTCTGATCTGGACCCTGTGCAGATCCTTGGTGTTGTATGTGAGCTGAGCCACTATCGGAGCACTGAGAGATGTCAGAGTGGGAGCTGAAGAGACTTATCGCTGGGTGATGTGATGATGTGTGATGTGGTGATTCAAATTTCAAATTCAAATTTATTTATTTAGAGCCCAAAATCACAAACATTGTTTGCCTCGGAGGGCTTTACAATCTGCACAGTTGTGACACCCTCTGTCCTTAGACCCTCGAACCGAGTCAGGAAAAACTTCAAAAAACCCTTTATGGGAAAAAGAAGAAACCTGAGGAAGGAGCCACAGATGAGGGATCCCTCTCCCTGGGACGGACAGACGTGCAATAGATGCCACATGTACAGAGAACATCATCATCAGTCATATTATGGAATTATAACATGAGGTCGTAATAAGCTGTAGCTATAACTGAGTTCATTGGTTTAGTCCATGTGTGAAGGTATCACAGGTAATGGAAATGAGTCTGTGAGTCCAGGTGCATCTCTAGATGTCCTCATATGGAGCTCTGGCCACTCGACCTTCTCTCCACAACACAGACACAGATCATGTCCCCACCAGGCCAGTGAACCTCAGACAGATGGACCACAACCAGAATCAGTGAGGAACCTGCAAGACTGGAGAGAACAAAGAGGACCGGGGCTCCGGCAGTAACATGCACTTTACAGGACATAAGAGTATTCACATTAACCGTTTTGACACTTTAGCCAATTTAACTACTTTAACCAGTTTAGCCACTTTAACCAGTTTCTAAAAGTGACTCCAGTTTGCACTACTACCATAATATGAGTAGAAGGAAGCAGAGGAAGAGGAAGAGGGAGGTGCCCGATGCATCATGGGAGCCCCCCGGCAGTCTAAACCTATAGCAGCATAACTAAGGGCGAGCCTGTGCCCACCCTAACTATAAGCTTTATCAAAAAGGAAGGTTTTAAGTCTATTCTTAAACACTGACACTGTGTCTGCCTCTCGGACCCAGACTGGGAGCTGGTTCCAGAGAACAGGGGCCTGATATATATATATATATGATGATGTGTGATGTGGTGATGTAATGATGTGTGATGTGGTGATGTAATGATGTGTGGTGATGTGTGATGTGGTGATGTGTGATGATGTGTGATGTGTGATGATGTGGTGATGTGTGATGATGTGTGATGTGATGATGTGTGATGTGGTGATGTGTGATGTGATGATGTGATGTGATGATGTGGTGATGTGTGATGTGATGTGTGATGTGTGATGATGTGATGTGATGATGTGTGTGATGTGGATGTGGATGTGGGATGTGATGTGATGAAGCAGATGTGATGATGTGGTGATGTGTGATGTGTGATGTGTGTGATGTGATGTGATGTGTGATGATGTGGTGATGTGTGATGTGTGGTGATGTGTGATGTGGTGATGTGTGATGTGATGTGTGTGTGTGATGTGGTGATGTGTGATGTGTGATGTGTGATGTGATGTGTGATGTGTGATGATGTGTGATGTGTGTGTGTGATGTGGTGATGTGTGGTGATGTGTGATGTGTGATGTGATGTGATGATGTGTGATGTGGTGATGTGTGATGTGGTGATGTGATGTGTGATGTGTGATGATGTGTGATGTGGTGATGTGATGTGTGTGTGATGTGGTGATGTGTGATGTGGTGGATGTGTGATGATGTGGTGATGTGTGATGATGTGTGATGTGTGTGTGATGTGGTGATGTGGTGATGTGGTGATGTGTGATGTGATGTGATGTGTGTGGTGATGTGTGATGTGGTGATGTGTGATGTGGTGTGATGTGTGGTGATGTGATGATGTGGTGATGTGTGATGTGATGATGTGATGATGTGTGATGTGTGATGTGGTGATGTGTGATGTGGGATGATGTGATGTGATGTGATGTGGTGATGTGTGATGTGATGTGATGGTGATGATGATGATGGTGATGTGATGATGTGATGTGATGATGATGTGATGTGTGATGTGTGATGTGTGATGATGTGATGTGATGTGGTGATGTGGTGATGATGTGGTGATGTGATGATGTGTGATGTGGTGATGTGGTGATGTGTGATGTGTGGTGATGTGTGATGATGTGTGATGTGTGTGATGTGTGATGTGATGTGGTGATGTGGTGATGTGTGGTGATGTGATGTGTGTGATGTGATGTGGGTGATGTGGTGATGTGTGGTGATGTGGTGATGTGATGTGTGATGTGGTGATGTGTGATGTGATGTGTGATGTGTGATGATGTGTGATGTGTGGTGATGTGTGTGATGTGTGTGATGTGTGATGTGATGTGATGTGGTGATGTGTGATGTGTGGTGATGTGATGATGTGGTGATGTGGTGATGTGGTGATGATGTGTGATGTGGTGATGTGATGATGTGATGTGATGTGGTGATGTGATGTGATGTGTGATGTGGATGATGTGGGTGATGTGGTGATGTGGTGATGTGTGATGATGTGGTGATGTGTATGATGTGTGATGTGGTGATGTGGATGTGTGATGTGTGATGTGATGATGTGGTGATGTGTGATGTGTGGTGATGTGATGATGATGTGATGTGATGTGATGTGATGTGATGTGGTGATGTGTGATGTGGTGATGTGATGATGTGTGTGATGTGTGTGATGTGTGATGTGGTGATGTGATGATGTGTGATGTGGTGATGTGGTGATGTGGTGATGTGTGATGTGTGGTGATGTGTGTGATGTGTCGTGATGTGTGGTGATGTGGTGATGTGATGTGTGTGATGTGTGATGTGTGATGTGTGATGTGGTGATGTGTGATGTGTGATGTGTGGTGATGATGTGTGATTTGATGATGTGTGATGTGTGGTGATGATGTGTGATGTGGTGATGTGTGATGTGATGTGATGATGTGGTGATGTGTGATGTGTATGTGTGATGTGGTGATGTGTGATGTGATGTGTGTGATGTGTGATGTGTGGTGATGTGGTGATGTTGTGATGATGTGTGATGTGGTGATGTGTGATAATGTGGGGTTGATATATTGATGATGTGTGGTGCTAAGGTGTTGATGCTTTATCAGGATGTGTCATATAATCAATAAAAGATAATCTATAATGTCATAAAACCTGTCCTGATATAATGGGGCTCTCAGGCCCTCTAGATCTTTTTATTTCATCTCTTCCATTATAGTCCAATCTAATCTTCTGATCAATATTGACTTATTGATTGTCTCCAAAGATTGGAGCAGTTTGGCTTCATCAGACGAAGTCATGAAACCAGCTGCTGGTAAATGAATGACAGACGAATACTGAGGAATGAAACAAACCTGAGTTTGAGACAGACAGGCAGGCAGACAGACAGGCAGGCAGGCAGACAGTATATATGGGGCTCCTCAGTGGCTTTAACAGTAAAGTGATGATGGTGCAGAAGAAGAATCCAGCTAATCATTTAAAGTAGCTATGGGTGTGTGTGAGGCTGTTTTAACCAGTATTAATCACTGCAGCTACACACACACACACACATATACACTCTGTGTGTGTGTGTGTGTGCGTGTGTGTGTGTACACATACGGAGAGACGTCACTTAAGCAGAGCTGTTTTAAAGGTTTACACAGAATCAGCAGGCCTAAAGGGGGACCACCAGAGTCCTCTTCAGTTTCAGACCTGATCCTGATCAGACAAGCTGGCAGGCCTCTGGTGATGGATGCCTGATGGTGGTCTGATGTGCTCTGCAGTCTATAATCCACCCTGTAATTTAAAGATGTACCTGTTTGTCTGAGGCTCACCTGTGTACCACCTGTCGATTCTCTCAGGTCAGACGGTGTGTTCGGGGGGTCCCGAGCAGCCCTGTTATAAAATCGCATATTTCCACGACGTGTCGAGCCGTGTCGCCTTCAGGGAGGCTTGTCGGGCCTGCGAGATGGACGGAGGCTCACTGCTCAGCATCGAGAGCCCGGCCGAGCAAAGAGACATCGAACACCTGCTGCAGGTGAGACAGGCCCCTCCTCCTCTTCACCTTGTGTTCTTCACCTCCTCCTCTTCACGTCCTCCTCCTCCCCTCCTCCTCCTCTCCTCTTTGCATCCAGGAGCTGCGTTCAGGAGCAGTGGGTGGTGCAGGAGGAGGTGCAGGAGGAGGAGGTATAGCGGACGGAGATTTCTGGATCGGTCTGACTCGGGTTGATGACGTCGAATCAGCACTCAGCAACAGCTTCACTTCCTGTCCACAGCTGTACCACTGGACCGACGGCAGCGTCGCCCCCTTCAGGTGAGTGTGAACGCCACATCAGCTGACCCACCTGGAGCCCCTCAGTGAGGATGATGATGATTATGAAGAACATAATGATGACGATGATGATGATGATGCAGGAACTGGTATTTCGATGAGCCATCCTGTGGGGGAGAGGCCTGTGTCGTGATGTACCATCAGCCTACTGCACTTCCTGGTCTGGGCGGAGCTTATCTCTACCAATGGAACGACGACCGCTGCAACATGAAACACAACTTCATCTGCAAATATGAACCAGGTACCATCAGCCAATCAGCTTCACTGTGTAACAAACAGACCAGGTACCATCAGCCAATCAGCTTCACTCTGTAACAAACAGACTAGATACCATCAATCGCTTTGTCTTTGCTTGTTTTCAGAGAGCCATCTTGTGAAGGAACATGGAGACACACCTGGCACAGGTGAGCAGAAAACTCCTTATAAGGTCATTACCTCACAACAGTCTGCATATATAGTAATATATCAAGATGTTTCTGAGGAACTTACCTGACATGTTTTTGTCTGAGCCGCTGGTCTAAATGTCAAAATAAGAAAACAGAACTTTTACTTCGATATCTAGAAAAAAGTTGTCAAACATTTATTGTTGTACCTTTTCACATTTCTCCTGTTATTTTTTGCTGACTATCTGTCTGTGAGCTCATGTTTACTCCCACTGACACAAACGTCGCTGATACACGGGCGCACACTTTAGTACTGAGCTCTCACACTCTCGTACTGCAGCTCTTATACCTGAACTTTGAACCAGGATGTTTCCAGGTGAATCTGAAATCTTCAGTCGATGATCCCAAAGAAGAGTTCAGGTTTAAAGAGGGATTATAGGTCGAAAACGAAGGCGCGCAAAAACACAAATTTAGGTCTGAAAGAGTTAATGAACATGAACCCGAAGAACTGCTGGAGTTTTATTGATTAAAGGTGTGTGTGTATGTTTCGTGTGTGTGTCTCCTCAGACGCCACAGCAGGTGGAGGTGTGGTCAAACAGCCTGCAGGTAGTGAGGAGGTTCCTCCTCAGGTCACCATGGCTGGAGCTTCGGGTACGAACCTCTCTGACTTTTGACCCCTGACCTCTGCGTGGACTGTGATTGGTCTGACCTCTCCGTCTGTCCTCAGGCATGTTGCTGGTGTACGTGATCATTCCCACGATCCCCCTGCTGCTGCTCATCCTGGTGGCTTCTGGGACATGTTGTTTCCAGATGCTCAGCAGAAGGTGAGCGGCTACATGCTAAAGTTCTGATTTATCTGAAACTAGAAATCCCAGCAGCCTCTGCTCCTCCTGATAAATGTGCTTACACTGTGACTACTGTTACTGCTGAGGATGCAGGTTTTATTGTGTGTGTGTGTGTGTGTGTGCAGTGCTTACTCAGTGATTATGATGGGTCAAACACTCAGATGTCTTGTTAACACAAGTTGATTTACAGCAGCTTTCTCCTGGCTCAGTGCCCTGTGTGTGTGTGTGTGTGTGTATCAATACCTGGCATCAGTTCAGGTGTTTCTTCCAGCAGACAATCTGCTGAATCTGGTCTTTACTGGACTTGCCGACAGTCTCTTTGTATTCAGTGAAGCTGCAGAGTAGCTGCGGGCTGAACAGGAAGTCACGTTCAGGTGTGATCCAGGTGTGCTGAACCTGAACAGTTAAAATGTCATGAAGGTGGCTCCCTTTGAACTTGGTTAGATCTGACCTGCTCTGGTTTGGTGCTAAAGCGTCTTCAGTGATGTTCCTGTAATCGTCGGGTGTTTTGTGTCTTTAAGCCGTCGTGTTTCAGCCCGCTGCTCCGCTCAGCTGTGAGAAAGGCAGCAGGACGGGCCCAGTAAATAAACGGATACTTCACTTCTCGATGTGTATGAGCGATGCACGTCACTTGGTAACCATGGTAACATTGATGATGATGATCTCTCCCTGCAGCACTCCTCGCACCAAGACCGCCATTAACCAATCAAACCTGTGGATCTCCAGGACGCCCAAACCGGACAGCATGGAGGTGTGACGGCGTTCTGTGACATCACAGCAGGGTCAGCACATTGTCAGCGGCTCATCACACGGCGAGGGCGGAGCTTTGATAGGATTGATGATGTCATGATGATGTCATAATTTTTTGTACTGCAGTTTATTCTGAAAGTACGCATTAGTTCCTGATTACTGTGTATTTATACTCCTACAGAGTTCCCACAGTACTGCACGTTCCTTCACTGTAAATTCATCCTAAACTTGTTTACCACACACACTTCCTCCCTCCTTCCTTCTCATCTCTTTCTTTCCTTTCCTTTGTATCTCTTACTATCTTCTTTCTTTCGCTCCTTCCTTACCTCCTTTCAGCACCTCCTCCTTCTTTCGTTCCCTTGATTGGTCACCTGTATGTCCGCCTGTGTTTCCTGTGGTGATCGAACCTGTGATTGCTACAGTACAGACCCCCCCCCCCCCAAACCAAACACACACAGAGTCTCTGTTTGATGTGTAACTGAATGTGTGCAGTTAATGAAGTGGGGAGGAAATGAAGCGCCCCTCGGGGGTGGAGACAAAGGGTTGCGTTTGATGTCAGTAAGCTCCTAAGAAGGGGAGGGGGGGGGTTGTTAATCTTTTAATTTAAACAGAGAGATTAAAGACAGAAATTAAAAAATGTACTTTTTTCATAGAAAGTAGGATTTGTAGTCGTGTGTGTTTTTCAATCTGAAACAGAGTTGATATTTAAATGTTAGTGAAATAAAAAAACATCCCAGAATTCATCAGCACCAAGGCTTGAGCACTTTGCTTCTAAATCTAATCTAAACATGTAATAACAGATTAATAAGCAGCTTTATTAACAGAACCCAGACTGTAGAAACACACAATGAAAATATCATAAATAACATTAAATATGTCTACAGATGTGTGAACAATAATAAACACGTATTAATGTCCTGTTATCTGCAACATTACAGTGCTATTAACCTGTTATTACATGTGCATTACATGTATGATGCTAAATAATGGCAATAGCATTTCCTGCACAAAGCTGCCTGTTCCCAGGCGCCTTGAACGCACCACAAACAAAAACAAACTGCTCTCAGATCAGCTGAGCTGCACTGAAGATTAAATGTTTGGTTTCCTCCAAAGACTGTCATCTCTCTCTGTTGGGTCACATTAAACAGTTTCCTCTGAAGACGATAAACATCACAATGAACCAGAGCTCACACACACACACACACCCATATGAATAAAAGATTACTGACATGAGTGTGTTCGTAATAAGTTTTTTCTTTCATTTGGAAAAATAAGTTTCATGTTTATAATACTCATTATTTACTGTAGAAATCATAACTATAAATATGTAATATACAAACAAACACACGTGTACCTATTTACATATATTGGTGTATATATAAACACAGAAAAAAAATATAATATATATATATGTATATGTATGTGTGTGTGTGTGTGTGTATTTATGTACGTAACACATAAAACGTACGCTTTCAATACACGCATACACATCGTATAAACTGACACAGAAGTGCTCTTAAGGAAGTCCACGTAGCCTGCTCCTCTGAGGGAAACTTCCTCAGTCTCTTTTGTTTTTAAGGGAAGCACAAAGTTCACTCACTCTTACATAGAAAATCTTCACACACACGCGCACACACGTATAAACTGACACAGGAAGTTCCTCTTTAAGCAGGAAGTCC
Organism: Scortum barcoo; assembly: GCA_023238725.1. Classification (NCBI taxonomy): domain Eukaryota; kingdom Metazoa; phylum Chordata; class Actinopteri; order Centrarchiformes; family Terapontidae; genus Scortum; species Scortum barcoo. The sequence goes on from CM041551.1 coordinate 22,899,086, forward strand.
ACGTCCGAGCCTCAGTTCTCCTCTGAAGGCAGAAAACTTCCTCAGGTCTTCTTTTGTTTTTATTTTGAGAGGAAGCAGCAAAGAAAGTGTTTAATCATGAGAAGAGAAGAAACTCGATCAGATCTGTGAGAAAACATAGAAAATAACAGTTTACATTAAAACCAACGATGAATAAAAGTAAACAAACCTCAGACTTTGTCCGAGCCACATTTCTGAAGCAGGATCTTCATCGTAAAGAGGTGATGAAACATTTTGACCTGATGGATGCTTCAGAATAAAAGTCTCCATGTGAAAGTCATTAAGACATCACTCACTCAGAAGTACAAATAGAAATACTGCAGTTGTTAAACAGAATTTACACTGAAGGTGAGCTGCTCCGAGATCTCCACAACATCCTGTGGACCTCACGATGAACCGCTGCTGTTCTCCATGATGATACTTCATGGAGGAACATCTGCAGATAGACATTTCCAGCAGAAACTGAGACACTGATGATGTTTTATGATATTTCTAATAAGACTGCTTCTGTCTGATTTAAACATCTCACAACAGGCCGTCCTCCTCCCATTAATCTGAACGACCTCCAAATGTTCAGAGCTTCAGAACAAAGCAGATGTTCTGTTGGATCTTCACTCAGAACACGGCACACTTCAGGACTTCATCACAATGCTCTTTAACTGACGGCTGAGCGCCACCATGAGGCCAGGTTAACAAAGTGACCTTCAATCTGTTCATCAGGAGCTTCTGAGATAATGAAGCAACCTGCACAGGGGTTAAAACGAGAGATTCAAACAATCTGGGAGTCCTTTACTGAGAAACTTTATCAGAGTAAGAAGTTAGTCTCAAAATGACTGTATTTTAAAACCACGAGAAACTCATAATTTTAAGTCTCAGGACATTAAGTCTTAAAACACCAACACACTTTATAATCCTCGGAATTAAAGCGGATTAATAAAACATCAATGGATTTAGTCGCCATGGAAATGAGTCATCATGGGATGGATCAATCGAACCACCAACTGACAGAGAGGAGGAGGAGGTGAAGGAAAGAGGAGGTGAAGGAGAAGGAGATGAAGGAAAGAGAGGAGGAGAAGGAAAGAGAGGAGGTGAAAGAAAGAGGAGGTGAAAGAGGAGGTGAGTAATCTTTCCCGCTCCATCACACTGAGGATCATCAAACAGTTTTAAAGGTTTATTTTCATTTTTCTTTAAAGGGTCACAGATTTATCTTCATCAACATTTCAAATGTTCAGAACGTCTCAGAGCTGCCTGCAGGTTCTCCAGCGTTCTCCTCTGCGTCTCCTCGGTTCCATCTTCACGTTCTCACCCTCAGAACGTCAGACCAGTTCTCGATCAGAGTTCAAAGGTCAGGTGTTCTGAGCACACTCAGTTCAGACGTCAGGTGTTGACGAGCTGCTGCATGGCGTCCATCTCGTCGCTCGCCGGAGCCTCGCAGCTCTCGGCCGCAGCGTCGACGGCCACCACCGTCTCTTCCTGTTTGTAAGTCAGAGCGGACATCACGTCGTCGTCGAACAGGATGGGCGGAGCTTCCTCTGCGGGCTCCTTCCCCACGCCATGCATGCGCTTCCTGTGCTGCTGCAGGTTGCCATGGCGGTTGAAGCGGGCGTTGCAGAGGTCGCAGGGGAATGGCCGCTCCCCAGTGTGGATGATGACGTGCCTGGCGAGCTGCGAGCGGCACTTCTTGTCTTTGCCGCAGATGTGGCAGATGAAGCTCTGTGGCAGACGCGCTCCGTTGGCGTGGACGACCTCGCGGTGTCTCTTCAGGTGGCTGAGGCGTCTGAAGCTGCGGCTGCAGAAGTCGCAGCCGTACGGTCGGATCTCGCTGTGGATCAGCGAGTGACTCGCCAGCAGAGACTTGAATTTGAAAACTTTGCTGCAGATCTGACACGGGAACGCCTTCACTGTCGCGCTCTTCCTGCGCCCGGAGGCGTGCGGCGAGTCGTTCACTCTGACCCGCAGGTGGACGCGTACGTGGTGCTGCTTTAGGCAGGTGGCGCGCTGGAAGCTGCGCAGGCAGATGCCGCAGCGGTGAGGTTTGTCGCCCGAGTGGATGCGGGAGTGAGCGGCGAGCAGCGCTTCAGATTTCAGTCGCTTCCCACAGACGCCACAGGCGAACAGCGCATCAGGCGGCGGGCTCTCCTCGCCGTTCACTCGGTTGGCGTGGACCAGGACCTTGTGGCGTTTGAGCTGGTACTGACGGCCGAACTTGCGTCCGCAGATGTCGCAGAGGTGCGGCCGCTCTCCGGTGTGAGTCTGGAAGTGGACGGCGAGCTGCGACCTGCATTTGAACTCTTTGCCACAGAAGTCGCAGAGTAGCGAGCTCGGCCGCTGAGGCTCGGCGGCGCCGTCGACGTGGACGATCTTCTTATGGTGTTCGAGGTCGTTGGTCCTCATATAGGCTTTGGGGCAGAGGTCGCAGCGGTGAGGTTTCACTCCCGAGTGGATGACCTCGTGCGTTTTCAGCCGGGACCTGCAGCTAAAGGTTTTTCCACAGACTGCGCAGAGCCACGCCTGCACCTCGCGCTGCTTTTCCAGCTTGGCGACGCCGTTGGGGTGCAGCCGGTTCAGGTGGTGCTGCAGGTTGTCACGGCGGTTAAAGCGAAGGTCACACAGGTGGCAGGCAAACGGCTTCTTCCCCGTGTGGATGAAAGAATGACGTGCCAGACTGGACTTGTTCTTCATCACTTTACCACAAACGTCACACATGGTGCTGTCGGGCTCCAGCTTGACTGTGTGAAGAGGTGCATGCTGGGAGTCCAGCTGGATGTCCTCGAGAGCCGAGGGAGACAGGTGAGAGTCTGTGGGGAGAGGGGCACAGAGGGAGGGAGGGTCAAAACACAACATAAAATACATTAAATCTATTTAAGTAAAAAATAAATGTATTCAGATGACACTGATGGCAGAGAAACTCTGCTGCCCATCCCACACATGCATGTTCCTCACAAATATGGTGCCATTTAAAGGGAAATAAACAGGATGTCCAATGGGAAAAGACTGATTGTCTTCCTCACTTCCTCTACAGTAACAGTAAGAACTGCTGATATAAATAAAAATAGGAAATTATTCTATGTTTAATGAATAAATAAAAACAGCTACAACTAGAACTATATATCAAATATAATATAATGTATGTAATATAAACAACACGGATATAAACTGAATATAATGTAAGTACTATATATAAAATATAGTATGATCCATCCATCTTCCTCCACTTATCTGGGACCGGGTCATGCGGAGGCAGAGATGCCCAGACTTCCCTCACCCCAGACACTTCCTCCAGCTCTTCCGGGGGACCCCGAGGCGTTTCCCAGGCCAGCCGAGAGACATATGGCGCTTTTCCACTAGCACCTACTGAGCTCGACTTTCGACTTTCGCCTCGGTTTGTATGCGCGTTTCCATTACGTGTTAGTACCTGGTACCAAGTACTTTCCTAGCACCTACTACTCGGCCGGGGTTCCAAGCGAGGCCGAACCGAAAATGTGACGTCGGCAAACATGATGCGTTACTAGATGAGATCAGGAGAGCGACTGCGTTCATAAGAGTCAACCGCGCCATTTTAAAACGCAATAACAGCAAACGATCACGATCAGAGATGGCTGCACAGAAATCAACCCATGGAGAACAACGACGAGGTGCAGACATTTCTTAGATCCGTCTGGTGGCCTCCATTGCTCCGTAGTTGTTTCGTGTGTATGTCACATAACAAATGATGTCGCTGGAGTTTTGGCCGCGTTGCTATGATGACCCCACCCACGCTGAGGTGAAATGGTACTCTATTGTAATGGAAAATGCGACCGAAACTGAGTCGAGTCGAGCCGAGTAGGTACTAGTGGAAAAGGGCCAATAGTCTCTCCAGCGTGTCCTGGGTCTTCCCCGGGCCTCCTCCCGGTGGGACATGCCTGGAACACCTCCCTAGGGAGGCGTCCAGGGGGCATCCGAAACAGATGCCCAAGCCACCTCAGCTGACTCCTCTCGATGTGAAGGAGCAGCGGCTCTACTCCGAGCAGCCTCCTCCCGAGTGACTGAGCTTCTCACCCTATCTCTAAGGGAGCGCCCAGCCACCCTGCGGAGGAAACTCATTTCGGCCGCTTGTATCCGCGAATCTTGTCCTTTCGGTCATTACCCAAAGTTCATGACCATAGGTGAGGTGGGAGCGTAGAGATTGACCGGTAAATCGAGAGCTTCGCCTTTCGACTCAGCTCCTTCTTCACCACGACGGCATCGGTCCGGTACACCGACCGCATAACTGCGGACGCTGCAATCCAATCTGCACCAATCTGTCACTGTCAATCTCACGCAATATAATATGATGTGTATGCAATTTAATATCATGTGCATGAAATATATTATAAATATGACGTAAAATCTGAATCAGAACATTGCTTTTCTACTAAATAAAGGTTTTTTTTCAGAGGTCAGTCAAGTCAGAGCTCACTCACCTCCCTCAGGTGGAGTCCAGGTGGGATCACCTGTGTCCTCCTCCACCACCTCCTCCTCCTGCTCCTCCTCCTCCTCCTCCTGGTGGTCAATAACAGGTGACCCTCTGCGGTGGCGTTGTTGAGCCCGATTTCGCTTGATGTTGTTGGAGCTCTGAGGTGGTCTCCTCTGGGACCTGGACCTGGTCTGTGTAGGTTTGGTGGCCGGTTTGATGGTTCTGGTTCTGGTCCGGCTGGAGGTGCAGTGCTGCAGCAGAGCCCCACCATCAGGTCCATCAGGTCTGACCGCAAAACACTGCAGCAGCATCGCAGACGACCCTGCAAGAGAGATGTTTTATTCTGAAAAAACCCACGCTGCTTCATCTTTACTGCCTAAAAGTAATACAAATAACAACAATAATAATAGTAGCAATAATAATGTTATTATTTATATTATTATTATGTACAGTATAGTATAGTAATAATAGTGAGTACATTCAGCAGCTCTGATGTCAGATCAGTCTTCAGTCTTTTCTGAGGTCTGCTGCCACCTGCTGTCACAAAGTCCTCACTGCTGCTGGATTATCATTTATCAGACACACATTTATCATATATTAAACAAGTCAGTCAGCCTCTGAGGGACCAGCAGGTGACCTCCAGGTGAGTCTCACCTGAGTGTCTCCAGCTGAGCTGCTGAGTCAGCAGGTCCACCTGAACCGCAGCGTCTCTCATCTCTGCTGAGTCGCTCTGACAGCCCACCTCCCTCCTCTCCTCCTCTGGACTCTCCCACTGGCAGCCCACCTCCTTCCTCCTCTCTTCCTCCTCCTCTCTCAGCAGGAAGACACAGAGCTGTTCTCCTCCAGGAGGCTCCAGGAGTCCAGACGCCATCTTTCAAACTGGAGCTGACGACCAACAGAGGACATGACAGGTGAGACACACAGACAGGTGAGACAGGAGACACACAGACAGGTGAGACACACAGACAGGTGAGACAGGAGACACACAGACAGGTGAGACAGGAGACACACAGACAGGTGAGACACACAGACAGGTGAGACAGGAGACACACAGACAGGTGAGACACACAGACAGGTGAGACAGGAGACACACAGACAGGTGAGACAGGAGACACACAGACAGGTGAGACAGGAGACACACAGACAGGTGAGACAGGAGACACACAGACAGGTGAGGAGAGTTGCATGGCAGGAGGTGATGAAACCAGGACAGATAGGAAGGTGGTGGAGTTTAACTCCTCTCTTGACTCCTCACAGGAAGAGGAAGAAGAGAAGAGAGGAGAGGAGAGGAGTAGTGGGGGAGGAGGAGACGCGGAGTGAACCCTGTGGGAGCTGCAGGCTGAATAAGTCAGCTGTCAGCTGGTTTTTATTATAAACTGTTTCATCGTGACGTCATAGTTGTTTTCATTGGTCAGAAGCTGAACTGCAGGAAGACGGAGCAAAACCTGCAGGGGATTCTGGGAAGAGACGATCCAGCAGAGCTGGGGGACGTCACACACCGAGGGAAACTTTCCAAACGGAGGGAAACTTTCCAAACGGAGGGAAACTGTTACCTGCTGTTAAAGCACAGAGCATTAGCAGGGCCTCGCCCACCTGACCAGGTGAGCTGCTGCCTTCAGTTCACCTGGCGGGTCCCGCAGGTCTGCAGACAGGTAGATGACCTGGGCTGGACGCTGCTGTCTTTACCTCATTACTCAGGTGTCAGAGGTCTGTCTCTCCGCTGGGGTTGGTGACCAGGTGAGCTCCATCTGTCACTGACGGAGCTCTGCAGAGTTCAGCTCTGCTTTATTCTGAGAGGAAACACCAACCTACCTCTCTGTCTGTCTGTCTGTCTGTCCGTCCACCTGTCTCACGGCTCACATGCTAACATTAGCACGATGCTACTTCCAGCTGAGGCCGACAGCTCTGATCAAACTGACCGTGTTTACCTTCAGGCTGAGCGGGCAGGCGCTGTGATGAGGAGCCGGACAGTCCCGGAGTGACTCTGCACTTTGACCTTCAGTCTGAAAACAACAAAACATAAAAAATAAAACGACAAGAAAGATGAAAATCTGAAAGAGCTCGAACTCCTCAGGCCGCTCCGGAACTAAAGTTCTTCTTCTTGTGTTTCAGACAGGAAGTGCACAGATGAGTGCTGCCCCCACAGGCCGGAAACAGTCACTGCAGCTAGTCTCTTATTGATTCCAACAGGAAATGATCAGAACTATCAAGAAATTACTCTTTCAACAACAGCAACAGCAACAACAACAACAACAATAACAATAATAATAATACCTTTATTTGTCGACCACTTTTCAATATAGCATGTGTTTTAGCTTTATATGACTGTGTGTATACCTGATACGTTTAAGTGCAACCAGTTAACCTTTAACCTCCTGAGGTACAAGATATAAAGCAACTCCGGGGGATATAAAGCCTGCTCCGGGGAAGCTAAGCTAACTGTCGAGCTTAGTTTAGCTGTGTCAAAGAATGTGTGACGGGCTGAAACAGACTTTTAGATTAGACAAACTCATGAAAATCACGTCTCCACTTTCACTGTTTCCACAATCAATCAGTCAATGTCAATGAAACCTCAGTTATATGGCACAATTCACACATCAATTGCAACTAGGTACTGAAAACTGAATTAAATAAAAAAGAACGTGGTTGATTTAAAAAAAATAAATCAGAGCTCTGAGAAAAATATATATAATTTATAATAAATAATGAATTGAAAATGTTCCTCGGGCAGAGCATCCCACTATGTGAATATAAATGTGTGCTAACATATGCTGACCTCAGTGTACAGAGGTAGATCTGTTATGAAATTTCAACACAATATTTCAGTGACCTATTTTTGTAATGTTGTCTCCTCCATAATGAAAGTAAAAAGGAAAACTAATAAAAATGTGCTCATAAAAAACAACTTTGCATGTATTGTGCAATTTTAAAGACCATGTGTGACAAAGTTGTGTTGAATTAGTTTTATTAATGAATTCACTCATGTAATTCAGCTGTGGACAGAAAACAAAGAACATTAAATACACTTCATGACCTTCTGCTTACATCCTTCTCCAGTTTCATTATCTCCAGCTTCACCTTTTTTATTTGCAGCCTCTTGTATTTCATTTCAGCCTCTGACACTCCATGTTCAGCTTTTCACTTTCAGCAGATGAAGTTTACGTTTGTGTGCAGCACAGGATGTCCTGTGACAGAGGAAATGTGTCAGTGAGTAACTGAGTATGTAGGTGTAACAGTAATATGAATACTGTGCAGTATAATGTGCAGCAGGCTGTTTGGGTGATAATTAGGCAGGTAGATGTAAATAGGTAGACTGCAGACACATTCAAACCATTTCACATGTGAGCTGACCTCTTTACCTTTACCTGATCTCTGGTGTTTCTGTGTCTGCAGACTCAGTTTCTTCATCGAAGGCTCGAGATGTTCGGACTGTAAACAGAGGAACACTGCAGTTGTTGAAGTAGGAGAACACAGAATAGCATGAAATGCACAATATTTTATTTAAATAAGAAAAATCAAAATAACTCCTCACACATGTGTTAGGCATGTCCTCAGTATCTGGTGTCTCCATCACTGACAGATACAGGCTCATCATTAGTTATTACAGCTGACAGAGACTGACTCAGGAGGAGCAGAGGACAAACCTCCTACATACTGATTCATTCTGAGGAGGTCCGCCTGCGTCTGTCCCTCCTCCTTTGTCCGTCCCTGCCTGCTGCTCAGAGCTCCTCTGCTGTGGGAGATTTTCAGGTGGAGGTTCCCCTCCAGTGTCAGAGGCCTCCGTCTGTTTTTTGGTGGCTTCAGTGCAACATATTTACAGCTCAGCACCTTTTTGGACAAACACATTTCACATTTCTTTACAGGCTGCTGACCACTCTGACAGATGTTCTTGTGTTTAATTTGAAGCTGCTGCCAGGTTTGTTCTGTCTGTTTGCTCCTGTTGAGATGTGACAGTTGTCACGACCCGGCTCCTAGGCCATGAAAAAGACCGGAGAGGACACAGGCTTAACTTAAATATAAAGTATTTATTGTAACAAAAATCAACTAAACTGAAGAGTAACAACAACAAGTATGAGGCTTAATTGAGAGATGGCGTTAGTTCAAGCGAGGCTTTCTCGAGTCACCTGGGAGGTGTTTCCATCAACGTAGCTAAAAAAAAGCCAGGCTGACTCGAGAAAGCTTCGGCTTGAACTAACGCCATCTCTCAATTAAGCCTCAAGTCGTTCCACTAACACATTTCAGCCTCATCTAATCGAGAGCTAATTCAAGCTGAGGCTTTCACAGTCCGGCTATGTGCGAAAGGCGAAGTGCCCGAGGAACGTAAGAAGAAGCCCTGACATGAGTCGATGGGAGAAAAGAGGATGGTGCAAGAGGAAAGTAGAGAGAGAGAGCTTCTTCTCATCAGCAGAAACACTGCTGCAATTAACAAAGGGAGGGAGATCGCATGGGAAAAAGAAAAGAAAAACACATTATAGCTGACAGACTAAATGTGCAAGTGCAAGTTGTACAAGCCTTTTACAAGCCAAATACTGTTTCATGTTACATCTTTATTTCACTTTCATCTTATTTCTCTTTGCTCTTTTCTTTCATTATTAGTTTTATTTAATTTAAGCATGTTGAATTGTCTCTGTGTGAAATGTGCTGCTTAATTAAACTGGCCTTGCTTTGTCAATTTATTATTAAATGAACATTCAAATCACCGTACAGTGCGACTATATTATCAGTAGTATTAGGCTAGTATTATTAGATTTATATTTAAAACAATGGCATAGAACAAAAGCCCAATGTGTTTAAGCATCAAACATACATCAAACAGTCTGTGGGGACTTGGCTTGGGAACCAGAGGGTCACTGGTTCAAGTCCCCAAGGACCACGTGTTCATTAAAATTTCTGGAGTCTGTTTCAGCCCGTCACACATTCTTTGACACATTTGCACAGCTAAACTAAGCTCGACAGTTAGCTTAGCTTGCCCGGAGCAGGCTAGTTCTGCGGCATTAGTTACCATGGTTACTCAGCGGACATTCAAATAAGCCACGATGATGGAGCGAGACTCTCTCTTAAATGAGCCAGACTTATCGAAATAAGCCAGGCTTTTCCTTAATCCAGCTTCGTGGAACAGCCCTCTGACAGTGTGCTTCACTTCCTGCAATTCAGTGAGTGTTTAACACATGACTTGGTTGGGTCATCGCCCCCTGCTGGCAGAGAGGAGTCTCCACGCTTGCTCTGATTGGCTGCTTTGGCACTATAAATCAACAGTGAGGCCACAGAGTGTATACAGATTTTATTTGTAGTGTTTTGGAATCATACAACATAAATAAAAAACAACAGGGTTCAGTCAAAACTACAACCATGTAACCAAGGTTACCCCAACCAGAGCTGTATATAACCCGGGTTACACCAACCAGAGCTGTATATGTGCAGGGTTCCTCTGACCCAGAGCCATATATCAGCAGGGTTCGGTTGTCCTGGTGGTGATTGTCTCTCTCTGTGTGCTTGACAAGAACGACAACAACGACATCGACACTGAGAACAACTGAAGGAATAAATATTCTTCTTCCTGCTTCCTTCTCATGTATTTACATTATTTACAGCTCTCTGATCTCGATCCAAAACATCACCCAGTTGCTGAGGAGGAAACCTGAAGGGGGGCCGCTGTGGTCCCATGTTTTTCCAGTTCAGTTAGTTTTTTAATGTTCAGCAGCAGATAAAAACACCAAAGAAGAAGACTGACAGTTGGATGGACAGTGACTTTAAACACATCTTCATCAGTCTCAACTCAAAGTCCACTTAGTTTCAAACTCTCCTCCTCACTGAGTTTGCATGGTTGCCACGGTAACGCACATCAAACTGTCTGAAAGCTCTGAAGCAAAGAGAAGCAAGTGGACCTGGAGCTGAACTGTTAAGTCATCAGCATTTAAATTGATTGTTTTGTTTGTTATTAATCTGGTTTGTTTTGTTTCTTAATTCATCTCTCGAGTTTCAGATTTTGGGCTAATCGTCTTTACTTTGCGTCCTCAAGAATATTAACATTAATACTGATCAGCAGCACCTTTATCACACCTGTCCTCCACTCTGCTGTGTCTCTATGAAGTCGCTCTCTAAGCCCCGCCCTAATTAGTTACTGTTCGTAACGTGGTCATCTTTATCTCCACTGGTTGGTTCTCCTGTTCTGATGTTTGAAAAGGTGTGAAGAACATTTGTTCTGTTGGCCGTCTCACTGACTTTGATGGTTTTAGAGCGTCCTGCTGGAGGCAAACAGCTCACAGCTAACGTTAGCTTTGACTCTGATAGCATCCAGGAAAACTCCCACAAGGTGACAAACCAGTTCAGGCATTTTCATCAGGATGAGCGCTACGCACAATGACTGCGTGCACCTGACTGCAACACCTTTAAACACCTGTTAAACACCTGTGTACACCTGTCAACACCTTTAAACACCTGTGTACACCTGTCAACACCTGTGTACACCTTTAAACACCGGCCGTGTTTCCCTTGTTGGGTACGTCATGGAGGAAGTCCCGGAGCTTCAAAAAAGACCAACAGTTAAAATTAGCATACTGACAGGCTATGACTCACAGGCTAGCAACAGCCTGGACAGCGATTGATTGATAGATTGACTGACTGACACACAGAAGACCAATCAGTGTTGAATTCAGAAGTGATGCATGTGTCTGTTTTTATATTAGTTAAAAATGAGTGAGACAGACCATGATAAACGACAGTGCTCTGAAAACAAGTATCATGTTATATTATTATTTTAACTGTGGTGAAACAGTTTCGTGTTGCAGATTTCTGTCTGGACTTCAAACTCCCAGTTTGAAACCAGGATGATCTCAGACCAACAGCACCGCTGCTGGATGATCAGTGTCACCGCATTATAAAACCAAACTTATTTTGATGTGGACACTAATGATTAATTACCATTAGGGATCAATAATCTGCACCAACATTATCCCAGCACAACTATTCCTGTTACTGCTGTTATTTTGAGAGACAGATCAAAGTGTTGAACTGCTGTAGGGAGTTTCTGCTGTGCTGTGATTGGCCCATACTCGTCACATAGATGCTTCTCTGTGATTGGATATTAGCTCCAGCGGCTGGAAAGTGAGAGCTGAGAGAGAGCAGGAGAAGAACTGCACCTCTGAATACATTTTATATCTTAATAATATTCCCTTTTTATATAAATCTGTCCCAGTGCTTCACACAGCTGCTCTTCACTTCCTGTCTGTGATCATCTTCACCTCCTGTCTGTGATCATCTCTTCCTGTGTTATGATAGTGGAGATCTCAGGTGCTCCCTCACCTGTCTCGATATGCTTGCTGGTGTTTGTGATTGAAGCAGAAAGATCTGATTGGTTAATTGATCACACTGACACATTTCAATAATAAAATAACAGCTGTTGTTTCGACTGTTTTCATTTCACTTCTGTCTGAATCTCTCCTCCTGACTGATGAATCAAACGTTTACTATCTGATGTCGTCCTGTTGATGTGAACATGACATCCCATCATGCTCTTTGCTCTTCATCGCTGGCTGACTCTTTGATCTGTGTAACCATAGCGACCAGATCTTTAAGGTGTATCACCTGAACGCTACAGTCTAAACAAATATTACAAAAGCTAAATATGGCTGCATGCTTTGGAAATGACACAGTTATTGATCAACAGTTATTGATCAACGCTTGTCTTAAACCCTGGAGGAGGAAACACGCAGACACGGGGAGGTAAAAGGCATTGAGTTCAGGTCGATCCTGTGCAGGTGCCAGCTGAGCACGATGCTCCACTCTGATGTAAAAAACAAAAACCGCGTTGAAGCTTCGCTGTGACGTCGTTTTGGTTTCTTTAGTTTCATCAATAAAAGCAAACATGTGAGTTCAGTGTGTCAAACAAGGCAGTGCAAAAACATCCTCTTCCTCACTTCTGTCACTCCTCCTGCTCCTTCTCCAGATCCAGTCAGTAGTAGACCTCCTCTTCCTCCTATTCCTCCTGTTAGACTGTGTGCAGCATTATCAACAAGGGAGGGAGAGGAGGATGAAGGTCTGTTGTTGAGGCTAAGCAGAGTTGAGATACTCCAGAGCAACTTCATAGCAGAACTTATACTGTTCCTGTAGGGACACAGAGGGCAGAGGTCAGAGGTCATCACAGGGCTCAGAAAGTTAAATATGTATGATAAATAAATAAGTCAATCACCAGCAGGTCCACCATGTTTGGTTTGTTGTTTCTCAGAGTTTTAACAGCATGAAAAACATCGACGCAGCGCTGTTGTCGCAACATCTCACACACGATACTGATGCTGCAGAACACACCACTGCGACCTCCTCCATTCCTGAGGAGGAGAGAGGAGGAGGGAGGTGGGAGGAGGGAGGAGAGAGAGAGAGAGGAGGGAGGAGGAGAGGAGGAGAGAGAGAGAGAGAGGAGAGAGAGAGAGAGAGAGAGAGGAGAGAGAGAGGAGAGGAGATGTATGTTCCAGTCAGCATGTTGTTCCACCTTCTCTCCACCAGATGGAGACAAACCACCACAGATGAAAACTCTCGGCTCAACAGTACTCGTAGTATCAGTATTACTACATAGCAGTATCAGTAGTATCTTCAGTACTGTGTTTTGTGTATTCTTACAGGCAGTGAACCACGGTGCGTCCCTCCCCTCCATCATACTCCTCCTGCCATTTGTCCACCTGGTGAACCAGTTTGAGGAAGGAGCGCTTGGAGACGGGCGTGTCTCTGTACATCGGCCAGCCCAGGAACTGGAACTGCTGCACCATCCGGTACCCATCCTGCGGCTAGGGGACACAGGCAGGACAGGGCGGTAAAAACAAGCTCACCTTCCCGGCAGGAGAGGGTGGAGAAATTAAACAGACCCGAGAGTAAACTCATGTAGGGAAGGAGCTGTAAAGAGCATTAAATCAAACACACTCGACACCTAAACTTCAGGAGGAGGTGAGGAAAAGAAATAAAGAAGGGATACACAGAAGAGGTGAGGAAGAGGAAAACTACGAAGGATAGAGGGATTTAAGGAGGGCAGGAAGGAAAAAGGAAGCACATCTAGGAATAAAGGAGGTAAGAGAGGTTAACAGAAGGGGGTGAGCAGATCCGAACCTAAATGAGAGCAGACAGAAAGGGAGAAAGGGTTCAAATCAAACACACTGAAAGCTAAATCTGACCTGCCACAGACGAAAACACAGACTAAATGTTGTAAGACACCGGGAGGAAATGAGGCACAAATCAAACGCAGCTAAACCTAAACTCTGCCCGACAGGGTGGCGAGGAGGGTTAAATCAAGCGCATTCTGATCTAAATTCGGTGAAACAGGAAGGAAATGGAGATCTGAATCCAACACAAGCAAATCAAACACACCCTGAATACCTGAAGGCGTAAAGGGGGTCAAAATCAAACACACCCTGGACTCAAAGAGGTGGATTCTGTTATGCTAACACTGCTAACACTATCTGCTAACACTAGAGAAGATATTTATGTTCCCAGGATCCCATATTCCCATGGTCTTTTGTTCCTATACACGGGAACACGGCAGGGTTAGCATAACAGAATCCACCTCTCTGAGTCCAGGGTGTGTTTGATTTTGACTTTTGGCTGTGTTGAGGGAGGTGGTGGATTGAAAAACAAACGCACCCTGGCTGTGTTGTAGATCCTGAAGATGCGACTGATGACGTCCTCCTCCAGGTCTGCAGAGACAAACTCCACCTGCAGAGAGCCAAGACGGTGGAGGCTGTTCTCAGGCCAGTACTGAGGACACAGCTGAGAGACAGACAGGCAGAGAGAGAGACAGGCAGAGAGACAGAGAGAGAGAGAGAGAGAGTCAGAGAGAGAGAGAGATTTTTTGAGAGAGAGATTTTTGATTTTTACAAAAACACTTTTTTTACGTTCTTAAATTACAGTCGGATCAATAAAGTGCAAAAATGTGCATATACTATAAATAATTTAGTTAGTACAAAACATGTGCAAACTGCAGCTGATCTTCAGTGATAAAACAGATGATGTCTTTGTAGCACCAGCGCTGCTTAAAAGTCTCTAAATCATCAATGTGTTTTTAAAACCTGTCTGGCCCTGACGTTGCAGAGCCAGACTGACTTGGCATCCTGTCCCTCTCTGTTTCTCCACCCTGTTCTTTCTACTCACATAGATGGCCATCTTTGCTTCTCCTGTGAGGAAGTTCAGGAGCTGTCACCTTTCTTTATCAGTTTTTTTGTAGCCCGCTCCCATGATAAAAACCCCCTTAGTAAAAGCCACCCCAAAGAGACTAAAAGCCGATGTTAAAAGAGCGAAGAAGCTCCGTGAGTCTCTGGCACTCAGTGAAAACATGGTAGACAGTCTTGTGGCGTTCACAGAACGGACATCTGCTGGAAACAACAGGGTTAAGAACAGAGATAAAAGCATTGGAGGCGATGGAACCATGTAAAATCCTCCACTGCAGGTCACCAGTCCGTTTTTTGAGGGGAGGTTTGTTGTATAAAATCCTCCACTGTGGGCTGGGTTCGGCTCCATAGCCCCCCTCAGCCTGTTGGCTAAGGCTTTGGACAGAAGCTTGTAATCCACACACAGCAAAGACACAGGGCGCCAGTTTTTGATGTCCTGCAGGTTTCCTTTCTTGGGCAGAAGTGCGAGGACTGCTCTGCGGCAGGACATCGGCATGGAACCAGAGGCCAGACTTTCATTAAAAACATCTAAAATATCTGTAGCGAAAATGTCTCAGAAGGCTTTAAAAAACTCCACCGTTAGGCCGTCCACACCCGGAGCCCTCTGTCCCTGCATGCTTTGCAGGGCGGCCTGAAGCTCCCGCATCTGCAGCAGTTCCTCGAGCCGGGAGTTGGTCTCCGCAGAAACCTGAGGAAGTCCACTGCAGAACTCCTCCTGCAGTGCGGCCTGCTCCTCGTACTCCGAGGAGTAAAGGGAGGAATAAAATTGAACAGCCCGCCTTCTGATCTGGCCCAGTTCCATGAGCTCCTGCCCTGCGTCCGAAAGCAAGGAGTGGATTACCTTCCTCTGTTCCATTTTTCTTCTCCAGGCCAAAGAAGAAGCTAGAGGGAGCATCCATCTCTGCGATGTTCTGATACCAGGGATCTGACCAGTGCACCCTGTACTTTGCCTTCCAGCAGGTTGGCTAAGGCCATTTTTTTTACTTTGAGGACTTCAATATGTCCTCGTTTTCCTGTGGACTCGCTCATTTTCTCTAGTTCCACTATGTCACTCTCCAGGTCCTCTATAGATCTGGTGATGTCTCGTGTGACGTTGAAGGTATGCTGTTTACAAAGAAGTTTAATCTCAGTCTTACCATGGTCCCACCACTGCCTAAGATTGCTAAAATCACCCTTCCTCCGCCTAAAAACATCCCAGAAATAAATAAGGACCTCCCTGAACTTTTTGTCAAATGTTAAAACAGAATTAAAATGCCAATATGCACTTTTTGGCTTGATATCCCTAATAAAAACATGACACAAAAGCAGGGAATGATCTGTAAAACCGGCAGGTATGATTTTGCACAATTTAAACATATTAAAATAAGATAAGATCTTTTATTGATCCCACAGTGGGGAAATTCCACTGTTACAGCAGCTCAAAACAAGTAAAAGAGACATTAAATAATAGACAGAAAAAAACACACAAGACACAAAAAACAGTATTTACAATAAATAGTGAACAATAATAATAATAACAGAAAAAAAGAAAGAAACAGAAACAGTATTTATATACACAGCCTCACCCAGTTAGATGTGCTGTGGTGAGGTGTTATTGCACAGGTGAATATGGATATGTAGCAGATATGAATTAACAGTATAGTAAATGAGTGGAATGAAAAAAGACCATAAAGTGCATGGCTAGGACATCAGTAAACATCAGTAAACATCAGTGCAATGATGAAACATGATGAAACATCAGTAAACATCAGTCCTACTGTGGTATGGAAGTGTTTGTTACAATGACAAAGATTCATAGAGCAGCATTAAACAGTCTGATGGTGTTTGGGATGAAGGACCTGTGGAAGCGCTCCTTCCTACACCTTGGGTGTCTGAGTCTGTTGCTGAAGGAGCTGCTTAAGGCCCCCACAGTCTGATGCAGAGGGTGGGAGGTGTTGTCCATGATGGTGGACAGTTTGGCCAGAGCCCTCCTCTCCCCCATCACCTCGATGGAGTCCAGGGGGCAGCCACAGACTGAGCTGGCTCTTTTAATCAGTCTGTTGAGCCTCTTCTTGTCCCGCTCAGAACACCCCCCTCCCCAGCAGAGACCACTGCATAGGAGACCACAGACGCCACCACACAGTCTCATAAAAGGTCCTCAGCAGTGGCCTGCACACACCAAAAGATCCCAGCCTCCTCAGCATGTATAAGACGACTCTGACCCTTCTTGTAGAGCGAGTCAGTGTTGTCAGTCCAGTCCAGTTTGTTGTTTAAGTGAACACCCAGGTACTTGTACGTCCTCACTCTCTCGATGTCAAGTCTCTGGATGTTCACTGGTGCAATGTCAGGATGAGGGTTTCCTGCTGAAGTCGATCACCATCTCCTTTGTCTTGCTGGCATTGACTTGAAGGTGATTCAGCTCACACCAGCCGTCGACAAAGTCCATGATGACCTTCCTGTACTCACAGTCGTTCCCCTCTGACACACATCCCACAATGGCAGTGTCATCGGAGAACTTCTGGAGGTGGCAACTGTCCGTGGAGTACGTGAAGTCCGATGTGTACAGGGTGAAGAGGAAAGGTGAGAGGACTGTTCCCTGGGGGGCACCTGTGCTGCAGACCACCACATCGGACACACAGTCCTGCAGCCTCACAAACTGGGGTCTGTCAGTGAGGTAGTTGGTAGTGACCCATGCAGCCAGGCTGGTCGCTGGCCCCCGCTCTCTCCAGCTTCACCCTGAGCAGTGAGGGGTGGATGGTGTTGAAAGCACTGGAGAAATCAAAAAAGGTAATCCTCACAGTGTTTCCAGCGTCCTCCAGGTGAGACAGGGATCTCTGCAGCAGGTAGATGACAGGCATCATCCACCCCAATGCCGGGTTGGTATGCAAACTGCAGGGGATCCATGTTTGGGCTCACCAGGGGGCGGAGGTGCCTGAGGACGATCCTCTCCAGTGCCTTCATCAGGTGAGACGTTAAGGCCACGGGTCTGAAGTGGTTGGGCTCCTTGGGGCGCGAAGTTTTAGGGACTGGAACCACACAAGAAGTCTTCCACAGGACAGGAACTCTTTCCAGACTCAGGCTCAGGTTGAAGATGTAGCAGACCACCTGACAGAGCTGGTCTGCACAGTCCCGGAGGAGTCTGGAGCTGATGCCGTCAGGACCCGTGGCTTTCCTGGCTTTGATCTTCTTCAGCTGCGTTCTCACCTGATCCACTGTAGGTGTGAAGAGATTAGGAGAGGGAGGGGGTGGAGGAGAGGAGCACTGTAGAGATGGTGGTGAAGGCGGGGGGAAATGGTGAGAGCCCCAGAGATGGTGGAGGTGTTGATGGTGGTGAGGGGGCGTGCAGGCAGAGGGAGCTGGAGGTGGGCTGGGCTGTGCTCAGGCTGAGGGGGGTGGAGGTGGGCCCAGTATCAAATCTGTTGAAGAACAGATTTAGCTTGTTGGCCTAGTCTCTGTTTTCAGGCTCAGGGTTCCTCCTCTTGTTTTTTCCCTGTCCTGAGATAGCTTAGGAGTCCTCTCCAAACCTCCATCGCGTTGTTTTGCTGCAGGTGGTCCTCCATTTTCCTCCTGTAGCTGGCCTTGCACTCTTTGATCTTCCGTTTCAAGATCCCTCTGCACCCTCCTTAGTTCATCTCTGTCTCCAGACTGGAAAGCCCTCCTTTTCTCCTGCAGCAAGGCTCTCCAGATCAGGAGTCACCCAGGGCTTGTTGTTTGAGAAACACCGTACCCTCTTGGTGGGCACGGTGGTTTCTACACAGAAGTTTATGTAATCTGTGATGCAGTCCGTTAAACTATCAATGCCCTGTTCATGTGGCCCACAGAGCACCTCCCAGTCCGTGGTGTCAAAACAGTCCCTCAGTGCATCACTGGCCTCCTCAGACCACTGCTTCACACGCCTTTTGTTGGGGGGGCTGTCTCTTCACCACAGGTGTGTAAACAGGGCGCAGATGGACCAGGTTGTGATCTGAGCGGCCCAGCGGGGGGAGGGGTGATGAGCTGTAGGCGCCTGCTGTGTTTGCAGACAGCAGGTCCAGAGTTTTATTGTCCCTGGTGCAGCAGTTCACGTACTGGTGGAAGTTAGGGGAGAGTGGCAGACAGGGAAGAGTGGTTAAAATCCCCGGTAATGAGGAGAAAGGCTTGAGGATGCTCTGTCTGAAGCTGTGCCACAACACTGTGGAGAAGCTCGCAGGCTGCATCGGCGTTGGCCGAGGGAGGGATGTACGTCGTTATTGCGATGACATGTGAAAACTCCCTGCACCAGTGAGTCCGGGGTGAGGTGGTTCAGCCAGGTCTCTTTGAAGCGCATCAGGCTGCACTCCCGGTACTCCCACTGCAGCCTCGTCAGCGCTGCTAGCTCTTCCATCTTGTTCGGCAGAGACCTCACGTTTCCCGTGATAACAGAGGGAAGGCAGGTTTGTACCGTCGTCTCCACTTTCGCGGCGCTTAACTTAACTCCGGTGCTGCTCCCCCTTCTCCTCCTCCGAAGTTCAGCAGGGATCTCCGGTCTCTCCCCGGGGGTTAGCCTAGCCTGGTTAAGCGCCAGCAGCTGCTCCCGAGTGTAAACAACCGGAGCGTGCCTGAATGTGTTGGCTGACACGGAGTTTAAAAGTCCGCAAAAAAGTAAAAAGCACGACACCAGTCTCACCAGCTTCACATCTAAGTGTGGACGTGAGCAGGAGCGACTAGTGTAGGTGGAAAAGCAGTAAAGAAAAGTTAAAAGTATAAAAAAGTCTAAGTAAACAAAGAAAGAAGTCAGAGCTACTGTAACTGGCTGCCACTCACTCGGCGCCATCTTTTTAAGAAAATGATGCTTAAAACAATAAAAACGGTCGAATCTGTCTGAGGAGATGGTGCTCTCTCTGAGGTGGGACCATGTGTACTGTCTGGTGTCTGCATGCATCCTCCTCCACACGTCCACCAGGGCCATGAGAGTGGACCAGCTGCCTCAGAGCGTGCTGAGAGGCCGGATGTGGCTCTGCATGGTTGCGATCTAAAGATGCATTTTCAGTACAATTAAAATCCCCACCCAAGAATAAAAAGTCCTCCGAAGCACAGCTGTTTAAAACATCGCTCACCTTCTGTAGAAACTGCTTCCTCTCTGCACCATTTGTTGGAGCATACAAGTTGATAAAAGCAGCAGTAAAATGTTCAAAATGGGTTTTGGTTTAAAGTAACCTCCCCTCGATAAAATGCTCGACCTCCAGTGAGACTGGGGAGAAATTCCTGGAGAAGAGGAAGCCCACTCTTCCACTGAGTGTGGTGTTGTGACTTAAAATGACTTCCCCTTCCCACTCTCTCCTCCAGTCTGCCTCATTTTCAGCGGTCACTGTGGGTTTCTTGTAAAAACAGGACATCAACATGTTTAATTCTGGTAGTTTCATAAATTAGTGCCCTTTTGCTTGCCTCTCTTGCTCCGTTAATATTTAAACTTCCCACTTTAAAAGTGATCATATTAAGTGAGATGTTAAACACCAAACTTAAAACACACATTGGAGTTTTTGACATCACTGTTCATTTGTTTTTTTTACTTTAAGCACAAGTTTCTTCAGTCTAAAACCTTCTTGATCAGTGAGGCCAGACTCTTCTCTTTGGCTCATGTGGAGTCTGGCTAAAGAATACATCCTAGCATCTATCCTAGCAATGAAACCTGGGCTGAACCCAAAAGCGCAGCAAGCGTCTTCCACAGGTACTGGTGTTCAACCCGGTCAAAAGCCTTTTCCTGGTCTATTGAAATAAGACCAGTCCCTATGCCCAAAGAGCCAGAGAGACGTCCAAAACATGCCGAATTAAGTGGATGTTATCACTAATTAACCTGCCGGGCACACAGTAGGTCTGGTCAACATGAACCACTTCAGCCATCACTTCTCTGAGCCTCAAAGCCAGAGCCTTCGACAGGACCTTGTAGTCCCAGCAGAAGCAAAGAGACCGGTCTCCAGTTCTTCAGGTCCTGGAGGTCTCCTTTCTTTTGGGAGCAGAGTGATAACAGCCCTCCTACAGCTCTGAGGTAAAAAACCACTCCGGAAACTCTCCTGGAAGACCTGCAGCATGTCCTCACCCACCACCGGCCAGAAAGCCTTATAAAATTCAACCGGGATCCCATCGATTCCTGGAGCCTTTCCATTAGCCAGGCTCATGAGGGCCACATGTAGCTCGTCCAGAGTTAGGTCAGCTGACAACAGAGAATCAGATGAGTCCCCAACTTGAGGTAAGCCAGACAGGAAAGTTGAATCCAGCTCTGGATCCTCCACTAATTAGGGTTAGAGTCCACCCATTATCCTAGCGCCGGCAGTGGATGACCTTCCTCTGGCCATTCCTGCTCTCCAGGCTGAAAAAGAACTTGGAAGGGGAGTCCAACATGGAACATGGAGGCGTTCATAAAACGTGACCGAACCAAAGCTCCCTGTGCTGTGATGCCCAACAGGTTGGCTATAGCAGCCTTTTTGCTTTTAAGGGCTTCAATGTGCCCTTGATCTCCTGTACAGCTCAGTAAGTGCTGAACCTCAGTCTCCAGGTCCTGAAGGGATCTAGTGATTTGCTTGGTGACGTTGCGATTATACTGCTGACAGAAATTGCTTTGTGATGGTTTTTCCAAAGTCCCACCACTTCTGTACTGATGTGAACATGGACTTCTTCTCCCTATGTGAAAGCCATAAAAACCTAAAAGCCTCTCTAAAAGAACAGTCTTCTAAAAGAGCTGTTGTTAAAATGCCAGTAGGCACTGGATGTCTTCACATTCTTGAATAAAAAAGCTGCACTGAACCAAGGAATGATCTGACACACCCACCGGGACGATACGACAGCTTTTAAAAACACTAAAATGATGTCTGTAACAATAAAAACGATCAAGTCTGGCCAGAGACATTGTGTTGTCCCTGCAGTGAGACCAGGTGTACTGTCTGCTCCTGCCATTAACACCCCTCCACACGTCCTTCAAATCATGTGTTTCAATGAGACACCTGAGCCGAGCAGACGAGGCAGGATGAGGCTCCAGGTGATTTCTGTCCAGTGCTGCATCAGCAGTGCAGTTAAAATCACCCCCCAGGAATAAATATTCGTCAGAGACACCACCAATAGCATCACATAACACATTTAAAAAAGTCATTCTGTTTATGCTTAACACAGGAGCATAAACACACAGAAAGACCAGTTTCACCTTTTCATACAAGTGCTTTGACCATGAGAGCATGACCAGGCAGGACGTGGTGCAGCTCCACAGACTGAGGACTGAAAGCTCTGGAGAAAAGGATTCCCACCCCAGCACTGTTGGACTGTTTGTGACTGAGGAAAACCTGCCCTGGCCACTCCCTCCTCCAGTCCCTCTCGTTACTGCTGTCACTATGAGTCTCTTGGACAAACAGCACATCCAGCTTCTTCAGCTCACACAGTTTGAACAGAGAAGCTCTCTTTGCATCAGAGCACGCACCATTTATATTAATGGTCCCAATATTAATGTTCACCATGGCAAAGATACACACAGCACAAAACAGTGACAAAGAATAAAATGTACATATTCACACATTTTCCATTGACACATCATCCTCCATGTTGTCATTGTTACTGCTCTTCATGTTTTCTGTTTCACCTCCCATCTATTGTCTTTTCCATTAAACTGTTACCATTTTCGTTCAGCAATCATAGCCGAGGCCCAAGGAGCCGGCGTCCTCCACCGGCCGCCCCGAGGAGCCGGCGTTCTCCTGACCGGCCGAGCCTGAGGCGCCGGCACTTTTCCCTCCTGGCCTCGGGACAAGCTCGGATGAGATGCCCCTCGGCCCCACAACCAAAACATTTCATGGTTTCAGAAGTGACAAAGACATTGTAGTTGAACCCATCAACCTTAAAGTTGAGAGTCAGGTTGAGGTGACTGTCAGCGTCTTTGAGGATCATTTAAACTTGTCTTCTGTGACAGACCACATGTTTCAGTTTGGGAGATTTACATCCCAACAGCACCATTTTTATGGGGGACGCTATTTGTCCCTACCTGGACAGAGCTTTGGACAGATCATCGTTTTTAATGAATGGTGGGGCGTTTGAAATGGTGATCTTCTTTGACGGGTTAACGAGCGGATACACCGGAGTGAACGTGTCCCTGAGGACGATGCCAGCCTCGACCACCCGCTCTACTTTCACCACTTCATCTAGAAAAATCACCACAGCACTGTTCATACGAGACGCCGACTTGATACTCTCAAACCCCACCACCTCTCCTACAGCAGAGCCGACCTCCTCCACTGAACAGCCGGCCTGCGGTAAAACTTTCACCGCATGTCCAGGCGAGTGAGCTTCTCCAGCTCCTCCTGACTGCTGACAACGGGCATAATGCCCGACTGACCCCCCCCCACCACCACCACCCCGACCCCGAAAAAACAACCCTGAAAAACAATCAAAACACCAAGTAGATCACATACAAAAAAAAATACAAATAGAGAAGAAAAAAGATAGAGATCACAATCACTTACTCACCACACTCACTCCACGCTCACGCGCATGCGCTCAGAGAGAGAGAGAGAGAGAGACAGGCAGGCATTAATCTATCTGATTAATTTGTAATCTGATCTTCTGTTAGACTAAACTGTAACAATGTTTCAGTGACATCAATAACAAGATAAATGACTGATTGATAGAAGTAGAAGACCCGATTTATTGATTATTGATTAGTTTCCATAGATCTGCATTTGTGTGTGTGTGTACCTGTGCGGGGTCGACGTCGTTCAGCATGACGATGGACGTACAGTGGTAGTCGAGGACGAGACGCCAGAAGTCTTTCACTGTGTTGGGCAAAGGATGCTGGGTAACGATGAACGCCGACGGCTGCTTGTAGCTCTGCAACAGGAAACACACACACACACACACGGTCACACAGAAGGAAATGACATCACACATGAATCAATAATTTCAACAACAATGAGCAGTGGCTTAAATGTTTCCCTCACATCACACACACACACACACACGCACACTGTGTATTTGGGTGGTTTCCATGACAACAGAGTTGTTTATTAGTGTGAAATGTTAGAGTTCTCTGTTATCTTCAATCTGAATAAATAGAAAGCAGCAGAGGCTAAAAACATGTTAGCTCACAGGTCAACTTCCTGTTTACATCCCACAAAGCATCGTGGGAACTGTAGTTATGTGACAATAAAGATTATTTAATCATGATGAACTTTTTCATGTTGAGGACTTTTAAATTAACTGAGACTGAATGTGAGTCCAAACATTTCAAACTTCACGAGATCACCTGAGAAGATGCAGAGAAACGACAGAAAGCTCCAGAACATACGATAAATATGTGTGTGTGTGTGACGTACGTCCATCAGCGCGGCGTTAATGTAGTTGGAGCTCTCCCCGTCGATGGTGATGAGGAACGGCAGGCAGCGGTCCGGAGGCAACACGTCCATGCAGCGGTTCTTCTCGTGGTTTCTAGGCAACAGAGCGATGCTGCAGTCCTCCACGCGCAGCGTGGGCGTCACCATGTTGAGGGTCTGAGCGCGCACACACCAGCATCGTCAGTAATACTATTATCAATATACACAGTGTGTGTTTCAAATCAATATGTGATCAATATGTGATCAATAGCTTACTCTGAACTCCTCTTTGATCTGACTGGAGTTGGTCTGAGGATCCAATCGGTTCATCTCGTAGTAAACCGACCGCAGCTGATTGGCTGGAATCGCCGTGTCGCCGCAGAGACACGCCTCCAAGATGGCGTCGTGGATGAAGACGTACTGCTCCTGGTGGAGAGAGGAGACGCTGTGAGTGCAGAGATACTCCTCCTCAACTCCTCCTCCTCACCTCCTCCTCATCAACTCTTCATCAACTCCTCCTCATCAACTCATCAACTCCTCCTCACCTCCTCATCAACTCCTCCTCACCTCCTCATTAACTCCTCCTCACCTCCTCATGAACTCCTCCTCACTTCCTTACCTCCTCTCCTCATCTTCACCTCTAATCCTCCTCTCCTCCTCCTCCTGTTGAGTTTGATTGATAGGAGGAGTGCTGCTGAAATGTCACTTCATAAATGATTTATGTCACCACACAGAGGAGGAGGTGAAAGTCGTGTCTGTTCCTGTCACATGGTGTGTGTCAGCGTTGATGACATCACAGTGACATCACAGGATGTAAAGGAGAGCGTAGGGAGACTTTCTCATCGGTTGAGAACGACGATCAGAAAATATAAACTAAAATAAAACAGGAAGCACTGTTGGCAGAATGTGTGTGAGGAAGGTTAAAGTTATTTTACCTTTTAACTTTGACGGCATATTTTATTTTTCTCATCATCAGAGTGTTTTTAGTGTTTTTATGTTGAACGACCTCGTTTCAGTTTTCACTCTGAAATCTGATCATAATCTGAATCATTCTGAAAATCTGACTGTGAATTCTTCGAAAGGTTTTAAAGATCCTGAAGATTTTATTGCAAACTTCTTCTCATCCACCATCTTTGTTTTCCTGCCAGCAACGTTCCTGTTCAGTGTGTGTGTGTCTGTGTGTGTGTCTGTGTGTGTGTGTGTGTGTGTCTGTGTGTGTGTGTGTGTGTGTGTGTGTGTGTGTCTGTGTCTGTGTGTGTGTGTGTGTGTGTGTGTGTGTGTGTGTGTGTGTGTGTCTGTGTGTGTGTGTGTGTGTGTCTCTGTGTGTGTCTCTGTGTGTCTCTGTGTGTGTGTGTTTTACCTCAGTCTGCACCATGTACCATGTTAACCCTTCGTGCTCGCAGCTCTCGGACACAGTTGTAGATGTCGACCACGCCCTCCCTCTCTGCCATGTCCAGCATGATGTCAATCACAATGAAACAACCTGTACGCCCATTGCCCAACTGACAGCACACACACACACACACACACATTATATAATGACAGTCTCGGCTTGTAGCACATCAGTACTGACAGTAACAGGTGTGTACCTGCAGTGGACCACGGTGGGGCCAGCGGTGGGTGGAGTCTTGGCCTTGACGCGGCGGATGAATCCCAACAGGCCGGTGGCGTGAAGCGGCACACCGTGATCAGGCCAACCGGTGAAATGAAACTGACGGATCTCCCTGATCTCTGCCACGCCCCTCTGAGGTCAACATAACATGTTACACTAAGTCTTTCACAATAAAAGCCTTCCAGTTCCAACTCTGGACTGTCAGGTACACATGAAAGTGGCACTGACCCCCATCCCATCCCAGAGAGACCCCTAGAGTGTGTGAGTGTGTGTGTGTGTGTGTGTGTGTGTGTGTGTCTACCTTCTCCACAGCGAAGGTCCGGATCACGACATATTCGGACAGCAGCTGAGTCTCGATTAACGTCACCTTCATGTCGCCATGTAAATCTCTGTGTCGTCTGGCCAGTATTTACAACACTTCACCTGCACACACACACACACACACATACACACACACACATGCACACTCTTGTTTATTCATCAACACTAAACTCAGGCAGAAATAAATGGACTCATTAATTAAACAGAAACAGAAACAGAACAAAAGCAGCTGATATTCAAATCTCATTAGAGGCTCCGCCCCCCCATTAACAGCTAATTACTGCTGCTGAGCTAATCACACTGTTGCCGTGGCAACCAACGAGGTCGGGGGGGAGGGGGCAGGCTATAAAATACTGTGGGTGTGTGGGCGTGTGTGTGTGTGTGTGTGACAGAGAAAGACAGAGGGAGATAATCAGCCTGATCTATCCCAGATTCCCCGTCTGCAGCTCTCCTGGAGAGGAGGACAGATCCCTGGTGCCTTCTGGGTAATGAGATCTGGGACAGGGAGCACACCTGCAGGTGTGTGTGTTTGTGATCTCAGGTGTGTGTGTGTGTGTGTGTGTGTGTGTGTGTGTGTGTGATCTCAGGTGTGTGTGTGTGTGTGTGTGTGATCTCAGGTGTGTGTGTGTGTGTGTGTGTGTGTGTGTGTGTGTGTGTGATCTCAGGTGTGTGTGTGTGTGTGTGTGTGTGTGTGATCTCAGGTGTGTGTGTGTGTGTGTGTGTGTGTGTGTGTGTGTGTGTGTGTGTGTGTGTGTGTGTGTGTGTGATCTCAGATATGTGTGTGTGTGTGTGATCTCAGGTGTGTGTGTGTGTGTGTGTGTGTGTGTGTGTGTGTGTGTGTGTGTGTGTGTGTGTGTGATCTCAGATGTGTGTGTGTGTGTGTGATCTCAGGTATGTGTGTGTGTGTGTGTGTGTGTGTGTGTGTGATCTCAGATATGTGTGTGTGTGTGTGTGATCTCAGGTATGTGTGTGTGTGAGTGTGTGTGTGTGTGATCTCAGGTGTGTGTGTGTGTGATCTCAGGTGTGTGTGTGTGTGTTATCTCAAGTATGTGTGTGTGTGTGTGTGTGAGCTCAGGTTAAATCCTTCAATTTCAGAAGGAAAAAGTGTTTCATCCGTCCCACACGCGTGGTGCTGAGCTGCTCTGCAGTTCACACAGTTCAGACAGGCTGCACAGCATTTGTATCGCTTCACAATTTTCACCCTTTCATACACACACGTCACGTTGACGACCTTCGCAGGCTGAACACACGAACAACAAAACCAGAACATTAAACATGGACAACCTGAGAATGTGTAGGTTTACATTATGAAGTTTGTCCTGAGGGTGGCGCGAGAGGGACAAAAAGACTAGCAGAAATAAAAGGTGCGATATAGTTGCAGGTAGTTGTGTGATATACGCTGTGCTCATGTATAAACAAAACAGTTTAGTATTTGGATACTCAGGTTGAGTCTCACTTCATACGTGTTTAAATATGTAAAACGAGCACATTTAAAGATAAAGATATTTGAGATATTATTTGACAGTCACAGTCATATGTGAATTAAAGATGTACACTTTCTATAAACTGCAGTTTAGTACAAACATGTGGGTGATAACAAGATAAATGTAAGTTAGCGTTATCTCTCATGGTGGTTACACATGTACATACATGTTGGACAGAAACTCCCTTTGTGTTTTCACATCTGATATATGTGGTCGTACTTGTACAGAAGTGATAAAGTAGACAACTAAAACTGATACTACACACTGATACTGCACACATACACACACGCACACACAGTGACATCAGTGTAATTCAGAGGAGATTTCTACTGAATAAACTTTTGAACAATAGAAACTAAACAAAGAGTAAGTAGAGACGTGACAGATGCACTCTGGGAAATGGAGTCCCAAACTTCATCAGAGAGTAAAAAACAACCAGATGGCCACAACAATCAGTGTGTGTGTGTGTGCACGCGTGTGGACTCACCCGCCCCACCTCCACCAGGTTGGTTACCATGACGATGGCGGCGGTGTTCTCCTGCCAAATCATCCTCCAGAAATCATACACAGTCTCTTGCATGGGACCTGACACACACACACACACACACAGTATAAACTTTATATTAGACAGCAGATCAGCAGGCAACACCAGAGCTGTACATGAATTATAATGACTCCTTTAATCAATTCAAATTAAGTACACGTACACACACACACACAAACACACACACAGAAAATGTTTTTAATCACTGTTGACAGTCTGTGTTTTGACGAGCTAATTAGTTCATGCTAATCCATTCCTGTCCTCAAGTGTTTTACAGCAAGAATCTGCCTGCATACACACACACACACAAACTCCATATGCATGCTCACAGACTGACACATTCACACAAACACTCAGTTTTGTTTGATGGATTTCTGTCTGAAGAGTGTGTGTGTGTGTGTTATCAGAGTGTCTGCTCATATTATCTCTAAGTCACATTTCAAACTTTCAGGTGAGAAATAAAACATTTAACCCTTCAGATGTCAGCTGTGGGTGATTTGGTGACTCCTGTGGTCAAAGGAGGTAACTGCATCTGACCACCGGTTGTTAAGGATTAGGATTATATTGTTAGAATTAGGATTATATAAAGTCAGAGATAACTCTGTATGTGAGACGTTTGACATGGAGGGGGTCCTAATCCTAACCCTACATCCTGACAGAGTCCACTAAAGTTCACTGATCACTGTGAGACTGAAGGAAACTGAAAAACAGGAAGCTGATTTCTGGAGCTTTATTGTGGCGGGAGATATCCAGAGGAAGTGAGGGTCCTGAGACTGATCCAGTCCTGGACTGTCCTGGTCTGTGTTCTTACCTTGGGTAGCGATGTAGTGGTTGGGTCTGTGGTAGCCCTGAGAGGAGAGGAAACACGTTATCACATGGCAGCCAGGTGAGGTCCAACACCTGTGAGCCCTCGTCACACAAACAACAACACGTCCTGCTGACTGACTGACAATGTGTCTGGACCTGGACCAGATCCAGCACCAGACCTGGACCAGATCCAGGACCAGAGTCTGGTCTCCATCCTCATGTGTATTCGTCACCAACAATTAATGCCAAACCCCATGAGTCCAAACCCCCCCAAGTCCAAACCCCCGTGTCCCCCTGAGTCCAAACCCCCCTGAGTCCAAACCCCCGTGTCCCCCTGTCCCCTGAGTCCAAACCCCCCTGAGTCCAAACCCCCGGGTCCCCCTGAGTCCAAACCCCCGGGTCCCCCTGAGTCCAAACCCCCGGGTCCCCCTGAGTCCAAACCCCATGAGTCCAAACCCCCAGAGTCCCCCTGACCGACCAAATTGTCCTCACTGTGATGGTTCAAAACACACACACAGAGTCTCACACACACACACACACATTTTGGTCTCTCTCTCTCTCACACACACACACACACACACACACAGGTCTCTCTCTCACACACACACACGGTCTCTCTCTCACACACACATCACACACACACACACAGTGACTTTCAGCAGACAGTTCCTCTCTAAGTTTGTTTACAGAGTCAACACCAACCAACACTGATGACGACTGTTGTCATGGAAACAGAGTCGTTTCACATCGACCTTTAAAGGAACGAAAAAAGTGAAGTGTGTGTGTATCTGTGAGTGTGTGTGTGTGTGTGTGTGTCTGTGTGTGTGTGTGTGTGTGTGTGTGTGTGCTGTGTGTGTGTGTGTGTGTGTGTGTGTGTGTGTGTGTGTGACTGTGAGTGTGTGTGTGTGTGTGTGTGTGAGTGTGTATCTGTGTGTGTGTGTGTGTGTGTATCTGTGTGTGTGTGTGTGTGTGTGTGTGTATCTGTGTGTGTGTGTGTGTGTGTGTGTGTGTGTCTGTGTGTGTGTGTGTGTGTGTGTGTTGTGTGTGTGTGTGTGTGTGTGTGTGTCTGTGTAGTGTGTGTGTGTGTGTGTGTGTGTGTGTGTGTGTGTGTGTGTGTATCTGTGTGTGCATGTGTGTGTGTGTGATCTGTGTGTTCAGTGTGTGTGTGTGTGTATCTGTGTGTGTGTGTGTGTGTGTGTAGAGCTGTGAGTGTGTGTGTGTGTGTGTTACTCACGTCAACATAGTTGGGCGTTGATGTAGTCGGAGCCGCTCTCTCCATCCTGAGGGCTGCAGGCGCACACGAGAGTGGTGATCAGCAAACACACACACACACACACACACACACACACACACACACACACACACACACACACATAAACACACTCAGCACACACACACACACCTACACACTCACAGTGTTAATTGGTCTGCTCGCTGTCGTGGTGAAGCTGAACATAATCACCTCTAATTAACTTCTGCTGAATAAATGACCTAATAATAAATTAATAACCACTTCATTACATTCGTTCAACTATATTATACAAACAAACTGAATCTGTAAAACACACACTGTGTGTGTGTGTGTTTTGTATACATACATTATTTATCTTCACATTTTCTTTCTGAAATATAAATCTGAAAATTTGCATTAAATAAAACAAACTAAACAACACAAATTAAAAATGAAGCTCCATCAAAGTCTTCTCATCCAGTTCATCCATAAAATGCTCCTGATGAAGAGTAATATCTTATGATACTTTAACTCTTTGTATCCATCATTGATTATCAGTGATTACGTAGTTATAAACACATAAACACATACTGTAGCTGTGAGCGACATCAGGACATTATAAAGTTTTTATTAACGTCAAAACTTCTCCTGTAAACACACATTTGAAATCATTTATGATATTTTCAGTTATTGTGTGTTTCTCTGTAAATAAAGTTCCTTATTCTCATGCTTAAAAAAATAAACCAATAAATTAATATTTTTCAGCTGTTTCATTTTATGTATTTGTTCATTTACACTGTGGACACACTTTTTCACACACACACACACACACATTCACCTGTGTCTCAAGTGTTCAGATAAACTGTTACACACCTTGCAGCCAATCAGAATCCAGAGTTCACAGCGACCATCGAAAAAACAAACAAAAAAAAAACAAAATAAACCAAATAAATAATTATTCAGTTTACAGTGACACTATAATCGTACATTAGTAACACAAACTGTACGACTGTTTCTGTTCCTGTCTGAAGTCTGATGCCTGCCGCTGATTGGCTGTCACACACACACACACACACACTGGCCACAGAGACAGGTGTGTGTTACTGGTTGGTGTGAATATGAAGTGTGTCCCTGCAGGCCACCGTAGCTCACAGCAGCTTCCATCACACCTCATTAGCATAATGACACCACCGCAGGACAGGGAGAGAGAGAGAGTGTGTGTGTGTGTATGTGTTGGCCTCCAGCTGAAAGTGAGCATCTGTCATCACTATCTTTGTGGGACGTTAGCACATTAGCTCCAGCAGCTCCATGAACTGTTTCCTGGAGCTGTGTGATGATAAAAACTGACCTGAGATCTGCCTGATGGGAACAAACAGCACAAACAGCCTGTCAGCTGTGTGTTTACAGTTGCACACGCTCACACAGCTTCAGGATAACCACAGTGTTGTCATGGCAACGGCTTGTTTTACTGCCAGTCTGCTGCTAAAGGGACGTCTTTATGTAAAGACAAGCTCTGAGTAAACCAGCGCACTGAAGGACTGAACTGAAGAGTTTGAGGGAAATAAATGGTCGCTGCAGCAGCTCAGGACGACGGTTACCATGACGCTGCAGCATCCTGAAAACTCTCCTCACATATCAGTTATTTATTCTGTGTTAGTGAAATGAATAATCTCTTTTCCGGACATACAGGCGATGATGTTTCCGTAGCGATTCTTCATGCGGTTCTCATCCTTCTTGGCCGAGTCCCAGGGAGCGGACTGCCCCTCAAAAAAACTCTGAAAAGACAAAAAGAGAGTTTGTTTAAAAGGAGAAGCGATGGAGAGTGATGAAACTCGGTGAATGACTTCATGAATAATGCAGAGGATGTGTTTGATTTTCTGTTCTCTCCCTGAACACACACAGCCGTTAGTTTTATGGTCAGAGCAGATGATTAAGTCCAATTATGAGAAAGAGGCTCAGAGAGAAGCTGCGGGCGTCTAAACACACACTGATGGTTGTTTTTTTACTGCGCTCAAACACAGAAAAGTCTGACTGCTCTGTGCTGAAACAACACTTTTCCTCTGTTGCTATCTCTCAAACCTTTAATATCAAATCACACTTCAAAGCATCCTGAGTCAACACATCTTCAATCGTGTGCCTCTCAGGGTCACACGGTCACAGCTTCGGTCTAACCAGGACGGAGACGGACTGTATCTCTTCGCTTCCAGTCTGTTTTGTTATTTGGAGTCTTGTTGAGGTTGTTTATTTGTAGTTATCTGTATCTTGTTGTGTCTCTTTGTAGTTGTTTTGAGTCAGTTGTTGTTGTTGTCTTTGTGTCTATTTGTTGTTTTGATTCTTACTGAAGTTGTTTGTTGTGGTTGTTTTGCATCTTTGTTGTGTGTGTCACTTTGTTGTGTGTGTCTCTTTGTTGTGTGTGTCTCTTGGTTGTGTGTCTTTGTTGTGTGTCTCTTGGTTTTGTTGGTCTCTTTGTTGTGTGTCTCTTGGTTGTGTGTCTTTGTTGTGTGTCTCTTGGTTTTGTTGGTCTCTTTGTTGTGTGTCTCTTGGTTGTGTGTCTTTGTTGTGTGTCTTTGTTGTGTGTCTTGGTTTTGTTGTCTCTTTGTTGTGTGTCTCTTTGTTGTGTGTCTTTGTTGTGTGTCTTTGTTGTGTGTCTTTGTTGTGTGTCTTTGTTGTGTGTCTTGGTTTTGTGTGTCTCTTTGTTGTGTGCGTCTCTTGGTTGTGTGTGTCTTTCTTGTGTGTCTCTTGGTTTTGTGTGTCTCTTTGTTGTGTGTCTCTTGGTTTTGTCTCTTTGTTGTTGGTATCTCTTGGTTGTGTGTCTCTTTGCTGTGTGTGTCTCTTGGTTGTGTGCCCCTTGGTTGTGTGTGTCTCTTGGTTGTGTGTGTCTCTTGGTTGTGTGCGTCTTGGTTGTGTGTTTGTTGTGTGTATCTCTCGGTTGTGTTTTTGTGTCTCTGTAGGTGTTTTCAGCCTGTAGTTGTATTTTTGTGTTTAAACTTTATTTCAATGTTTCCTGATGATGTTGTTGAACAGCCTTCATCTCTCTCTCTTAATGTATCTTTGTATCGTCTCTCTCTTTATGTATCTTTGTATCGTATCTCTCTCTCTTTATGTATCTTTGTATCATCTCTCTCTCTTTATGTATCTTTGTATCGTCTCTCTCTTTTATGTATCTTTGTATCGTCTCTCTCTTTATGTCTCTCTCTTTATGTATCTTTGTATCATCTTTCTCTCTTTATGTATCTTTGTATCTTTGTATCGTCTCTCTCTTTATGTATCTTTGTATCGTCTCTCGTTATTTATCTTTGTATCATCTTTCTCTCTTTATATATCTTTGTATCTTTCTCTTATGTATCTTTGTCTCTCTCTCTTTCTGTTATGTATCTTTGTATCATCTCTCTCTCTTTATGTATCTTTGTATCGTCTCTCTCTCTTTAATGTATCTTTGTATCGTCTCTCTCTTTATGTATCTTTGTATCTCTCTCTCTTTATGTATCTTTGTATCTCTCTCTTTTATGTATCTTTGTATCGTCTCTCTTTATCTTTCTCTCTTTATGTATCTTTGTATCGTCTCTCTCTTTATGTTCTCTTATGTATTTATCTTTGTATCATCTTTCTCTCTTTATGTATCTTTGTATCGTCTCTCTTTATGTATCTTTGTATCGTCTCTCGTTATCTTTCTCTCTTTATGTATCTTTGTATCGTCTCTCTCTCTATTTATGTATCTTTGTATCATCTTTCTCTCTTTATGTATCTTTGTATCGTCTCTCTTTATGTATCTTTGTATCTCTCTTTTTATCGTATCTTTGTATCTCTTTATGTATCTTTGTATCGTCTCTCTCTTATGTATCTTTGTATCGTCTCTCTCTTATGTATGTATCTTTGTATCGTCTCTCTCTTTATGTATCTTTGTATCGTCTCTCTCTTTATGTATCTTTGTATCTTTGTATCGTCTCTCTCTTTATGTATCTTTGTATCGTCTCTCTCTTTATGTATCTTTGTATCCTCTCTCTCTTTATCTTTCTCTCTTTATATATCTTTGTATCTTTGTATCTCTCTCTTTATGTATCTTTGTATCGTCTCTCTTTTATGTATCTTTGTATCGTCTCTCTCTTTGGCTGCTGAATGTGATGAGTTCTCTCACACACACACACTTTGATCCACAGCAGCTTTCCTGGGTCGCTCATAAAAATGCCTGCAGACAGATGTGTGTGTGTGTGTGTGTGACAGCTCCAGACATCCATCAAAATGAGAGGTGAGTGATGTCACGCACACACACGCGCACACACATGCACACACACACACGAACAGCTCCACATGATTGACAGTGAGGAACAAAAGGAAGAAAAAAATAAAAAGGAGAACAGATTTGAAGGAATGAACTAATGACTGCTGCCAGCGACTGACTCTGTGTGTGTGTGTGTGTGTGTTTTCACTTCAGCTTGTCTCAGTAGTTAATGCTTCCTGTCCCCTGAAACTGCCATCAACCTCCGACTGTCATTGAAAAGGTCAAAGGTCACATCTTGTCTTCCAGAAATAGACGTTTGAAATGACTACAGCACTATTACTGCTATATGTACTATAATACTAGAATTACTATTAAAGTACTATTATACTATACTACTACTACTACTAATAATAATAATAATAATAAACATCCATTTCATTCGTGTAAATCTATGTTATATATTTTTACATTTATTTATCTTTTATGAGCATTTCTTAAAGTTGTCAGTGGGAAATGTGCTGTGATTGGACAGTTTGGTGTAAACACAGTCAACTACATCATCTCCCAAAATCATCACACACACACACACACTTTTGTAAAAGATTCTGCATGTATGATGATGATGGTGTGTGTGTGTGTGTGTGTGTGTGTGTTTCCCTGGTTTCTGACGGCACAGACAGACATTTATAAGAACATCAGACATTAACACAGACGTATACTGTACAAACAGCTGATGAAGATGATGATGATCTCATTAAAGTATGTCATCTGCGGACATGATAACTACCTGTGATGAGCTCTGACACACTCAGGACACCTTCAGTCTCAACCTTTGAGTTAATACTGTAATAATACTACAGTGATTCTACAATAATGCTATAGTACTACTAACCCTGGATCTAACTTAGCCTGGAGCATCTAAATTTAAACACATTTATCTAAATTTATTATATTTCAGACTGTATCTGTTTTTTTTAAGTTCTGCTAGCTTGTGACGCAACTGTGACTTCCTGTTTACAAAGCCAGTCTCTCCTTATTGGATGGTGCTACGGATGTTTTCTAGCAACAGATTTACACATTAGAATTCACTGACTGACACATTTCTGAAGGTTAATAAGGTCTTTCAAAGACTGAGAGTCTCGTGAAGACCTGCTGAGTCCTGTTTGGATTCAGATTCCTGTTTAGATTCAGAGTCCAAGGATCAGCAGGTCGAAGGCCCAGATTAGTTTTTCAGGGAATTTCACGAAATATAAAAATAAAACAAATAAAAAAAATAGAAAATAAAGTGCAGCATCAGTTACTTTCTGTTAGTTACAGAAAGGTATCACACGCAGTATTACTACATTATTACTACTACAGTAATACTACATTATTACTACAGTAATACTACATTATTACTACAGTATTACTACATTATTACTACAGTTTGTCTGCAGTAGTTCTGCTGTAGTCGGGTTGAGGTGTGCTGGCATGAGTCCTGCTTCTCTCAGACCTTCCTCATCTGAACAGATGACTCAAACAGTGCGGACGGGGCAAACAAACATGCTGAAAGATGAAGCTAACGACGTGTAACATGGTGAAGGTGTTAGCATTGATGCTACACTCGTGTCGCAGAGGACCTTTGACCTCCTGCTGCTCTCAGAGTCTCTCTGGAAGGCTGACAGGACTCTCTGAGAAACAGGTGAGACAAGTGTTTCCTCTGCGAGCCGAATGCAATGCTAAAACAAGCTGAGGCTAGTTGGGGCTAAGCTAACAGATATTCAGCTACAGTGCTAGTGTGTGTATGTGTGTGTGTGTGTGTATTGGGCGTTAGCTAACATCGAGTCTGATCTAGCTGACAAGAAAAAACAAATGTTAAAATCTGAAAACCAAGAAGGCGTCTTACCTCGTTAAGCTGTCCAATCAGATTAATTAGTAAAGGAGAAGCATGGAGGGAGACAACAATCATCAGCTGCTTGTCATTCATCACATCTGCTCAACTCAATACTAATCAATTCACCAATCAATCAATGGATAGATTTAGAATCAACAGAAGGACTCAGATCACAAAAAAGAATTTAGATTTTTTTTTCTGACATTTATTTTGGAAATCCTGACTTTATACTGAAAATTCTCAGAGTAAAATCAGGAGTGGCCTCAAACCAGAGGCTCTAACCTGCTAATAAATGTTCAATAATCAATTACTGAGCTACTGTTTGAGACCTTTCAAACATTAATAAGACATTTAGTTCATCTTGTTATTAATAATAATTCAAAGTGTTGGTTTCGTGTGTTAAATTACACAGAACAAACCAAAAGCAGAACAAACATTTACAGATTGTTCAGCACATTTTCACAAACACCATCAGCTGTGGTTCCTCTGGTTCTCCGTCAACAACAATCCATGATTGATCATTATGAATCGTTCTTTTATGACACGAAACATCTGTGAGTCACTTTTCAGAGACAAAGCGATCGATCGATAATCAGCAGATGAATTAATGATGAAAATAATTAATCTGTCCATGAGAGAAACAACCAATCAGATCAGTGATAAACAAACAGTTTAATGTAAATAAATTTAACACTTACACACATTTAGGACTTTCTTCGATTGTCATTTATATTAGAAATGTGTGACACAATAAGCACATTTACATTTTATAATGTTTTTGTTTTATCATGTTCAGTGACTCAAGTTCAATTGTTCTGATTTCCTGCATAATTAGAACTGATTATTGATTATTGTTCCTGTCAGAGCGAGACATGGAACCAGGGCTCAGGTGAACTGGAGTTAACGGACAGACAGACGGACGGAGAGAGCAACAGACAGGCAGGAACTCACTGCTAACTTTCTGCAAATGGAGGGTGAAAACACTCCGCGCGTGTGTGTGTGTGTGTGTGAGTGTGTGAGCGTGTGCTCAGTATGTATAATGGATTAGCCCTGAGGGCAGCCCGCTAGCAAAGCAAACCAGATTTGAACACACACACACACACACATATAATACACAATGCTTGCTATTCCCTGTTTTGGCCCATTAGCTGGAGGGAAGATCTATAATGTATGTGTGTGTGTGTGTGTGTGTGTGTGTGTGTGTGCACTCCACATGTTTACCCATTTTCATCAGCAGAGAAACTTACTAATGGATGTTACTTACCTGAACACACACACACACACACACACACACACACATCTGCCTCTCTTCTTCTTCTGTCTCTTTTATCAGCAGAAATCATTGGGCGATTAATTGATAATCAAAGTGTTAAATAATCGACTAACTGTTGAGTCATTGATCAATCATTGTATTTTCTGTCTGAGTGAACTGAATCTGGACGTCGCCTCTGAGACCAAATCAAAAACGATCAATACCAAAAACACCGCCAATAACAACACAACACAACAGTGAGCAGATAGCTGGTGTTAGCTTGTTGCTAAGGCGACATGATAAAGCGAACCATGGCAACCATCCAGTGACGCCTCAGTGACGTCCCGATCGCTGTGTTTGAACATTTATGGAATATAAATCACAAATGCAGTTAAAAACAATGACCTAGCACCACCCCAGCAACCAGCACCCTGCCAACCACATCACAGCCGTAACTGTAACAACACACTCCCTAGCAACCACCCGGTCCTAGTGACACACAGCAGCAGGTCTGAACTCTGATGATGAGGATGATGAAGGAACTCCTTCGTCTAAACTTCATCGGTGTGTCGATGGGTCAGCTCCGCCCCAACACCTGTGTGTATAGGTGAGTGTGTGTATAAAATGCATGTCAGGTGTGTGTGTTGACCTCGTACTCCTTGAAGCCGAACCCCTCGGCACACTTCATCTGTGTGTAGAGTGTGTGTCTCTGTGTGTCTGTCTCTGTGTCGGTGTGTGTGTGTGTGTGTCTGTGTGTGTCTCTGTGTGTCTGTCTCTGTGTGTGTGTGTCTCTGGTGTGTGTGTCTCTGTGTGTGTCTCTGTGTGTCTGTCTCTGTGTGTGTGTCTCTGTGTGTGTGTGTGTGTCTCTGTGTGTGTGTGTGTCTCTGTGTGT
This sequence comes from Scortum barcoo, assembly GCA_023238725.1. NCBI lineage: Eukaryota > Metazoa > Chordata > Actinopteri > Centrarchiformes > Terapontidae > Scortum > Scortum barcoo. The sequence goes on from CM041551.1 coordinate 22,937,203, forward strand.
GTGTGTGTGTCTCTGTGTGTGTGTGTCTGTGTGTGTGTTAGTGTGTGTCTCTGTGTGTCTGTCTCTGTGGTGTGTGTGTGGTGTGTGTGTGTCTGTCTGTGTGTGTGTGTGTAGGTGTGTGTGTCTCTGTGTGTCTGTCTCTGTGTGTGTGTGGTGTGTGTGTCTCTGTGTGTGTGTGTGTGTCTCTGTGTCAGGTGTGTGTGTATCTGTGTGTAGAGTGTGTGTCTCTGTGTGTGTGTGTGTGTGTGTGTGTCTGTGTGTGGGGTGTGTGTCTCTGTGTGTGTGTTAGGTGTGTGTGTCTCTGTGTCAGGTGTGTGTGTCTCTGTTTGTCTGTCTCTGTGTGTGTGTTAGGTGTGTGTGTCCCTGTGTGTAGTGTGTGTCTGTGTCAGGTGTGTGTGTCTCTGTGGTGTGTGTGTCTCTGTGGTGTGTGTTAGGGTGTGTGTGTCCTGTGTGTGGGGTGCAGAGTGTGTGTCTCTGTGTCAGGTGTGTGTGTGTGTGTGTGTGTGTGTGTGTCTCTGTGGTGTGTGTGGTGTGTGTGTGTGTGTGTGTGTGTGTGTGTCTGTGTGTGTGTGTGTGTCTGTGTGTGTGTCTCTGTGTGTGTGTCTCTGAGTGTGTGTCTCTGTGTGTGTGTGTGTGTGTGTCTGTGTGTGTGTGTGTGTGTGTGTGTGTGTGTGTGTGTGTGTGTGTGTGTGTGTGTCTCTGTGTGTGTGTGTGTGTGTGTGTGTGTGGTGTGTGTGTGTGTGTCCTGTGTGTGGGGTGTGTGTCTCTGTGTCTCTGTGTCAGGTGTGTGTGTCTCTGTGGTGTGTGTTAGGTGTGTGTGTCCCTGTGTGTAGAGTGTGTGTCTCTGTGTCAGTGTGTGTGTATCTGTGTGTAGAGTGTGTGTCTCTGTGTGTGTCAGGTGTGTGTCAGGTGTGTGTGTCTGTGTGTAGAGTGTGTGTCTGTGTGTTTGTGTCTGTGTGTCCCTGTGTGTAGGTGTGTGTGTCTGTGTGTCTGTGTGTGTCTCTGTGGTGTGTGTGTGTGGTGTGTGTGTGTGTGTGTCTCTGTGTGTCAGGTGTGTGTGCTGACCTCGTACTCCTCCTTGAAGCCGTACCCCTCGGCACACTTCATCTGTGTGATGTGCTGCAGCAGGTCGGCCACCCTGATGGCGGGGTGCAGCTGTCCGGTCTGGTAGGGCAGCGCCTCGCGCTCCGACTCTCGCTGTTTGTAGTGAGACTGGACCAGGCTGCTGGTCTCGCTGGTCATCGTGTGGCTGTCGTCTGGGGAGGGACAGGACGTTCACACAGGAATCAATCACATTCTGGACTGAATCAAACCTGTCACATCGTTTGATTGATCAGTTTGAGTGATCAGTTTGAGTGATCAGTTTTGTCTTTAAATTCAGCCTCTGTTAAATTTAAACCAGACTCTGAAAAGAGTTCGCTTCAGACCAGATTACTGTTTCAGGTTCAGGTCAAACCCTGAGAGATCACATCTGATTGGCTGATTGATTGCATGAATCGTGTTCTGTGACCTGATTTCACAACCTGGCCTGAAGTTACGTTTGTTTGTTTGTTTTGAACAAGCTCTCAGCTGAAGCTAACTGAACAAAATGAGGAGTTCACGATCAGTTTGAGAGGTCACGTGACCAATCAAACTGATCTGACCTCTGAGGACCCGCCCCATCCTGTTTTGTCTGTTAGCTTCCAGTTGCTAATTCTGCTAGCTTTACCTTTCTCACAGCTGAGAACACACCTCCACCTTTCCAACATTCTTCACATCAAACGATCAATAAACGTGGAAGCTATTGATTGACAATCTGGATCAATCAGCTGGTTTCTGTGTGTAACAGCTAATCACACCTTCCTGTGGAGGCAGGAAGTTAAAAGACAAAACAATAAAGCCTGCTCAATTTTAGATTTGTTTGGACCAACAAGATCCTGATCCAGATCCTGCTCCATATCCACAGCTTCCATGTTGTTACCACGACAACAGAGATGGATGGCACACACATCACGTGACATCAGATCACATGGCTGAAGAGAGGATTGGTGATTGGAGCTGGTTTCTTTTCACACTGCTGCCAGAACTATTGATCATCGATCAATAATCTGATCACACACTAAAGACTTTAAACCCCAGTTCATTGTAATACAGGGACCAGGTGCTGGTCCTGATCCAGTACAGTATAACATGAGAACTGGTCCAGATCCAGATCCAGTCCAGTATGAGTACTGGTCCAGATCCAGATCCAGATCCAGTATGAGTACTGGTCCAGATGTGGTCCAGGTTCTCAGAGCTGCAGTGTGAAAAGAGCAGAGAGTTCAGAGTCCTGGAACAAAACAAACCTCTTTGGTAAACTGGTTTTGATGGCCCTGAACAATCGTCCAGGACTCTGACGAGAACATTTCAGCAAAGACTCGGCGGACAGACCTTCCCTTACGCTCTCTATCTCTCTTCTTATTGGCTAGCCTGGGACTGACCAATCAGAATCTCTCTATCCCAAACAGCCCAGCCAACCATAACGAGGGCGAGGAGATGGGCGATGTGATGGCGGTGGCGGTTTGTGATTGGACAGAGGAGGACAGACGAGACAACCACGACAACAAAAACGGCAACCAATCAGAGACAGAGATGGGCGGAGCTGAAACCTGATTGGTTCAGGGTGAAATGTGGGATTGCAATGTCACAATTTCACAGCGGGGTAAAAATGAGGCTAACTGATAACATCACAGCGGGTAGTGGGTGTGGCTCCATGCGCCCGCCCCAACATGAGTCACCCCCTTAGCCCCACACATGTGACCACTTACCATTAATGGGCACTTTACACAGAGAAAGAAGAGAAGAAGAAGAGAGGAGACAGGAAATAAGCAACAACTTTAGCTTGAAGCTAGTCTACTGCTAACACACAAACAGGAACTAGCACTGCAGCTGCTAGGCTAACCTGGCTAACCTAGCTAACTACGTGTAGTACTCGTAACCTCGGCTAACATCAGAAGCCCTGGCCTGAGGAGAGAGGAGAAACAGGAGTTGATGTGACAGTTAGCTTTTAGCTTTTCCCTCCCTTTACCTGCACGCTGAACTAGCCTAGCAGCTCATTTAGCGCAGCAGTTAGTGTACATAACGGAGGTGTAGCATCATTTCTTTTGAGACATCTACCTGCTGACAGATGAACTTTTTAAGACTAAAATTGTTTAATATTAATAAAGTTTACACATCGATAAAGTTAGAATCTCTCAGATTTTCATTTTGTTGTCTTTCGCAGCACCTTTGGTGATAATCAAATCAAATAAATCAAATAGCGGGAGTGTTTTTGGCTCACTTCACTTTTTGTTTCATCGTCCATAGTCATCCATCTTTTCTTTGTTTGGTTCAGCCATAGTAACCGTTTCCTCTCAACACTAACAGAATAAAATCAGCAGCTGCTTCACACACAGGTGAGCTGAAGAGTCTGTTGAGTTAAAAGTCAAACTGCTGATTTTTCTGGAAAGTCTCCACAGACACAGACAGGTCGTAACACTGCAAACACTGCAGAGACGTGTTTATTAGAATGAAAATATGACGATAAGAAAACTGTCTGAGTTTTCTAAAGAGAGCTAATGAACACTGATGTTCTGTGAAAATATGTTCATTATTTCTATTAAATTTAACATTTCTGTCAAAACATATTTCCTGTTTCAGTTTAGTAAAATATAAATGTTGAGTCTATAAACAGTTCAAATCAGACTGCAGTGCAGTTGTAAACAGATGTGGGTGTTTTTGTGAATATATAGATCACTATTTAATTATAATTGTTACATGTTTATATATAGATTAATATTAAAAAACATACAATGTTGTAGATAAATTAGCTCCTGCGGTCTTCCATCTATTTTCCACCGTCATGAGAGGGCCCATCTTGTTTCTGATGCCCTGTGATGTCACAGTGTGCTGTGGGTGTGGTCAGTACGCTGTGACATCACGGGTGCAGCCTGACGTGTTTTAGACCAAAATATGACACGTTTCTAAAATATTGTTTCTGTGCTGCATCTTTACTTTGTTCCTTAACTGATTGATCAACAGTGAAAACTATTGATATCTACAGCTCTACTCTGGGTGTAATGATGTTCTGCAGAATAAACAAAGCAGATAAAAGTTTTTCACTCTTCTTCTGTAAAGGGACACTGCAGGGCGAGCTAGTTTCAAGTAGCTTTCCTGATTTTAGATTTAAAGTTGCGGCCGCTCGAGTTGATTTCACCTCCTGTTTCATGGTAAATAAAGAAAATCCACAAACAGAATCCACCAAGCCATCCTGAAAGTCAAAGAAGCCGCTAACAGCTCCTCTAACTGCTGTTTCTGTCAGTTTACAGTGTTTTTGTTTTCCTCCCCCCCCGTCCACGTGGCCGTGTTGTGTCCATGCAGAGGCTGGAGGTCACAGACAGACGTGACGTCAACACGACACGCAGGAATGTTGTGGATGCGGGGATGAGGTGAAGCCCACCGTCGTTTAAAAAACACAATACATAAAAAAAGAAACTGATATTCATCACTATACAACGAAAGAAAAGCAAAAAATCAAAAGCAAAATCAAAACTTAAGAATAAAAAAATATATTTAAATGACAAAGTAAAAAATATAAATGTAACACATTTAAAGTAAATTACAAAAATGCAAAAACACAAATAAAAAGGAATAAATAAAAATTAAAAACCAAAAATAACTATAAAGAAATAAAAATGGTGCAAAAAAGAAAACAAAAGCAGTTAAAGTAAATTCAAACTCTCTCAAATGTTAAACACCTTTGTCTGTGAAACTAAAATATGGAGAATAATAATAATAATGATAATAATAATAATAATAAAACAAAAAAACTAAAGCAGCCGAACGAGAAGCAAGCAGGGATGGATGGAAGGCAAAATATCACTCTCTCTTTCTCATTCTCTCCATCCTCTACCCTCTCACCTGTCTCTCTCTTCTCTGTCTCACCTGTCTGTCTGTCTACGTCCTGTCTGTCTGCCTGTGCAGGTTTCTATCCTACAGAAGGAGAAAGAAAAAGTGTCTCACCCAGAATGGCCGTCGGTACGAAGGGGTCTGTCGTCAGGGACATCAGCAGCAGACAGACAGGCAGAGAGATAGACACACAGAAAGAAAGACAGACATGCAGAAAGAAAGACAGACAGGGAGAGAGACAGGACAAAGGAAAAAGAAGAAATTATGTCAGCTCTGCATCATCAGTTCAGGCAGCAGATCCTGATGAGCCTCCATATCTGATCCAGCAGGCATCAGCCAGCTACTGATTCTCCTTCATTCTCCATCGTTCTCCAACATTCTCTTTCGCTCTCCATCGTTCTCCTTCGCTCTCCATCGCTCTCCATCGTTCTCCTTCGCTCTCCATCGCTTCTCCATCGTTCTCCTTCGCTCTCCATCGCTTCTCCATCGTTCTCCTTCGCTCTCCATCGTTCTCCATTCGTTCTCCTTCGTTCTCCATCGCTCTCCATTCTCCTTCTCCTTAAGCTTCTCCATCGTTCTCCTTCTCCTTTCGCTCTCCATCGTTCTCCATCGTTCTCCATCATTCTCCTTCGCTCTCCATCGTTCTCCATTCTCGCTTCATCATTCTCCTTCCATGTTCTCTCCATCGTTCTCCATTCGCCTTCTCCTTCCATTCGCTTCTCCAACATTCTCCTTCGCTTCTCCATCGTTCTCCATTTCTTAAGCTCCATCGTTCTCCTTCGCTCTCCATCTTCTCCCCGTTCCATCGTTCTCGCTTATTCTCCTTCGTTCTCCATCTCCTTCCTTCCGCCGCTCTCCTTCATTCCTGCCATCATTCTCCCGTTCTCCTCCATCGTTCTCCTCCGTCTCCTTTTCTATCTCCATCGCTTCTCCAACATTCTCCTTCGCTCTCCATCGTTCTCCTTCGCTCTCCATCGTTCTCCATCATTTCTCCCTTCGCTCTCCATCGTTCTCCTCCCTCATCGTTCTCCTTCGTTCTCCTTCGCTTCTCCATCGTTCTCCATCGTTCTCCTTCGCTTCTCCATCGTTCTCCATCGTTCTCCTTCGCTCTCCATCGCTCTCCATCGTTCTCCTTCGCCTCCATCGCTCTCCATTCGCTCTCCATCGTTCTCCTTGCTCTCCATTCTCTCCATCGTTCTCCATTATTCTCCTTCATCGTTCTCCTTCGTTCTCCATTCGTCTCCATTCGCTCTCCATTTCTCCTTCGTTCTCCATCGTTCAGTCCATTCTCCCTCCTTCATTCTCCATCGTTCTCTTCATTTGCTCATCTCCCGTTTCTCCTTCGCATTTGTCATCATTCTCCTTCGCTCTCCATCGTTCTCCATTATTCTCCTTCATTCTCCATCGTTCTCCTTCGTTCTCTCCATCCATCCATTAAGTCTACAGGATAAGTCAGGTACTTCAGACATGCCTCTCCCCAGTGCAGACAGAGACCCCGAGGAGCTCGAGATTCAGGAATTTACTGATTAGATGTGCACAACAGATGACATTGAGTAAACGCTGAAGAACACAGTGAAGGCCAGATGGGACAAATAAACCCTCCAGCATGTTCTGGGTCTCCTGCATGTTAAAGCTGCTCTGAAGACCTCCAAAGGGGGGCATCCAGGAGGACCCTTCTTTTGCTGTGAAGGATCAGCGGCCTCCCTACAGAGGAAACTCCTTTCAGCCGTGATCTAATTCTTTCTTCATGACAAAGCTCATAAACCATCGATGAGGTGAACTGAAAGCTTCCTCCTCTTCACCGCAAAGCTCCGGAACAATGCTGCACCGATCCGTCTGTCAACCTCACGGCCTCACCCATCCATCATTCTGCATGGTTCTGCATCGTTCTTTAACATCCTCCATCGTTCTTTATCGTTCTTTATCAGTCTCTATCATTCTTTATTGTTCTTTATCAGTCTCCATCATTCTTTATTGTTCTTTATCAGTCTCCATCGTTCTTTTCATCAGTCTCCATCATTCTTTATTCAGTCTCCATTGTTCTTTAACATCCTCCATCATTCTTTATCATTCTTTATCAGTCTCCATCATTCTTTATCGTTCTTTATCAGTCTCTATCATTCTTTATTGTTCTTTATCAGTCTCCATCATTCTTTTTCAGTCTCCATTGTTCTTTAACATCCTCCATTCTTTATCATCTTTATCAGTCTCCATCATTCTTTATCATTCTTTATCAGTCTCCATCATTCTTTATCGTTCTTTATCAGTCTCCATCATTCTTTATTGTTCTTTATCTCAGTTCTCCATTTCTTTTTCATCTCCATTGTCTTTAACATCATCATCGTTCTTTATCGTTCTTTATCAGTCTCCATTGTTCTTTTTAAGTCTCAATCGTTCTTTATTGTTCTTTATCAGTCTCCATCATTCTTTTTCAGTCTCCATTGTTCTTTAACATCCTCCATCGTTCTTTATTGTTCTTTATCAGTCTCCATCATTCTTTTTCAGTCTCCATTGTTCTTTAACATCCTCCATCATTCTTTATCGTTCTTTATCAGTCATCATTCTTTATTGTTCTTTATCAGTCTCCATCATTCTTTTTCAGTCTCCATTGTTCTTTAACATCCTCCATCGTTCTTTATCGTTCTTTATCAGTCTCCATTGTTCTTTTTAAGTCTCCATCGTTCTTTATCAGTCTCCATCATTCTTTTTCAGTCTCCATTGTTCTTTAACATCCTCCATCATTCTTTATTGTTCTTCATCAGTCTCCATCGTTCTTTTTCAGTCTCCATCGTTCTTTATCGTTCTTTTTCAGTCTCCATTGTTCTTTAACATCCTCCGTCGTTCTTTATCGTTCTTTATCAGTCTCCATCGTTCTTTATCGTTCTTTTTCAGTCTCCACTTGTTCTTTATCAGTCTCCATCGTTCTTTATCGTTCTTTATCAGTCTCCATTGTTCTTTATCGTTCTTTTTCAGTCTCCATTGTTCTTTATCAGTCTCCCTCGTTCTTTATCGTTCTTTATCAGTCTCCATCATTCTTTATCATTCTTTATCAGTCTCCATCATTCTTTATCGTTCTTTATCAGTCTCCATTTCTTTATCGTTCATTCTTTTTAAGTCTCCATCGTTCTTTATCATTCTTTATCAGTCTCCATCATTCTTTATTTCTTTATCAGTTCTTTATCAGTCTCCATCATTCTTTATTGTTCTTTATCTCGTTCTTTATCAGTCTCCATTGTTCTTTTTAAGTCTCCATCGTTCTTTATCAGTCTCCATCATTCTTTATCGTTCTTTATCAGTCTCCATCATTCTTTATCGTTCTTTATCAGTCTCCATTGTTCTTTTTAAGTCTCCATCGTTCTTTATCAGTCTCCATCATTCTTTATTGTTCTTTATCAGTCTCCATCATTCTTTTTCAGTCTCCATTGTTCTTTAACATCCTCCATCATTCTTTATTGTTCTTTATCAGTCTCCATCATTCTTTATTGTTCTTCATCAGTCTCCATCGTTCTTTATCAGTCTCCATTGTTCTTTATCGTTCTTTTTCAGTCTCCATCGTTCTTTATCGTTCTTTACCAGTTCAGTCTCCATTGTTCTTTATCAGTCTCCATCGTTCCATTTTATCTTCTTTATCAGTCTCCATCGTTCTTTATCGTTCTTTACCAGTTCCAGTCTCCATCGTTCTTTATCGTTCTTTATCTCCATCGTTCTTTATCGTTCTTTATCAGTCTCCATCGTTCTTTATCGTTCTTTTTCAGTCTCCATTGTTCTTTATCAGTCTCCATCGTTCTTTATCGTTCTTTATCAGTCTCCATCGTTCTTTATCGTTCTTTATCAGTCTCCATTGTTCGTTCAGTCTTTAGCTTTATCAGATGTTCCCCCCTTTTCCCATCAGCCCATCTGTTCACCTGTGTCCACCCCCCATCAGACCTCAATGGTCCTATTCTTTTGTTCCACTGTCCACCTGTCTGCCTCCACCTGTGTGTCTACCTATCGTCTCAGGTGTGTGTGTGTGTGTTTGTGTTACCTGGGTAGTAGGAGTTGGGGACGGTGGTGCTGATGGTGTTCGTCTTCAAGGTGAAGGAGGACGGAGACGAAACGGCTGGACAGACAAACAACAAACAACAACATCAAACAACAAACACAACATCAGTTTTAAAGTCATCCGTGAACTCTGTGTTGGACAGAATGAGTTTAAAGAATGAGTTTAAAGAACGTGTGATGAACGAGTTAAAAGGACGTGTGATGAACGAGTTAAAAGAACGTGTGTGATGAAAATGATGAAGATTGATAAGGAGGAATGTTAAAGCGTGAGCAGAGGAGACGAGAAAAAGAGAAACAGAAGAAACAGCAGCAGAGAGACGCAGAAGCGTGAGGAGCTCAGAGGAGGAAGGAGGAGGAGGAGCCCTGAGGGAAGGTCGACTCCTCGTCCTTCAACCCCCCCATCACCCCCCACGTTACCCCCCCGGCTGCCTCTGACTGTCACTTCATGACAAAACATTCACTCACATCACCTGCAGTCATTCTCATGTCTGAATGTGAGACCGTCTGCCTGTCGGTCTCTCTGCCTGTCTGTCTCTCTGGACTCTCTCTCTCTCTCTCTCTGAGTGAGCGTCGTGTGAGAGCGATTGTGAGCGACCTTTATCAAATTTGCTATTTTTTTTTCTCTTTGTTAGGAAAAATTGTAAATAGAGTGTACTGTAGATTTGTGAGGTTTTGTTGTGTGTGTGTGTTTCAGGGTTTTTCGGGGTGTGAGTGTGTTTGCGGTCAGTCGGCGTGTCAAACACTAGTGATGATGGAGTTTCTGAAGCAGGAAACGTGGCTTTAAGATCTGCCTTGGGTTCCCCTGCTCGGTGGAGGAGTGCAGTTTGGCGGTGGCGGAGGTTGTTGGACACAAGAAGAAGTGAACAAAGCGATGGAGACAGGCATCGTTATCAATGATGCGTTTGTGTCGGTGTCTCCTCTCATTGCTCCAACAAAGAGAGTGGCTCTGTCCAACGTGCCTCCCTTCATCAGTGATGAAGTGCTGCTCAGAGAGCTGGCCCGGCACGGGAAGATCGTCTTCCTCGGTCAGGAAACTGCCGTCGGGCTGCAAGTTACCGCTGCTCAGACACACGTCGTGTCACACCGACAGCAGGTTCAGATGATCCTCAACAAGAAGGATGAGGAGCTCAGTCTGGAGTTTAACCTGAGAGTGGACGACATTGAATATGTGGTGTTGTCCTCAGGGACACTGAAGTGTTTTGGCTGTGGGAGGGAGGGACACTTAGTGCGAGCCTGTCCTGAAAAATCCTCCTCTGTTAGGAAAGCTCAGAGTGACGAGACTCAGAGTCAGACTCAGCAGGATGCTGAGGAGACCACTGAGACACAGAAGAGTCAGGAAAACACTGAAACTGAGCGAGAAGCAGCCGTCAGTCAGAAAGAGGACGGCAGGAAAAATGACAGCGAGGCGGGAGAGCAGACTACAGCGTTGGACACTGCAGAGAAAACAGTGAAGGACACAGACAGGCTGAACACTGAGGGACACCTGATGGGGGGAAAAGACCTTTTTAAAAAACCTCCCCTCCTTAAGAGGAAACAGTCGTCCATCAGCAGTGAGTCTCAGGCTGAGAAAGGAGCAGTTAATAAGAGTAGAGGCAGGCAGCAGGAGCAGAACCAGCCAGAACCTGAGTCCAGCATGGAGGAGGAGGACGAGGAGGAGGAGGAGGAAGGCTCATGATGAGGACAGCTAGTCTCAGACTGACTCTCAGCCTTCAGTCAAAACACAGCAGGGACAAAGCTATGAGGTACAACAAGTTAAGAGATTCTTACAAATAACCAAAAATGTGAAAATACAAACAAAGCACTGTTTGTACTTTCAGTGAGGTCACAGATGAAACAGGCAGGAAAAGGAGGTTATACTGACCAGGAGATCTACAGACTGAAGAAAATAGTTCAGAAACTCAAACAAGAAATGCTTCATGATGAAGACTCAGAGGCTCTTTCTGCTTGTCTCTTTCTGTCTGTCACTTCCCACATCAGAAATCATGAGCGATTTCCAAAGTGTCCACATTAAATCTAAACAGAGCCAGAGATGTGAGGAAGAGAGCTAAAGTGTTTGAGCTAACGAAACTGAAGGGCATTAATGTTAATGCTACTTCAAGAAAAGCACAGCGACACTTTAAATGAGACTGACTGGAGGAGGGAGTGGGACGGAGACGTGGTGTTGAGTCATTTAGACAGAGTTAGTGGAGGGGTGGCTCTCCTCTTCTCCAGAAACTTTCTGCCCAAATCCTACGAGCTGGAGGAAAGAATAAAGGGCAGACTGATGGTGGTCAGAGCCAAATATGAGCTTTTTACTATTGTTTTTATAAATGTGCATGCTCAGAACTCAGGACCGGAGAGAGTTCAGCTTTTAAATTATCTCAGATCTAGACAATTTAACAGCCATAGTTAAAAAGTTTGGGAAGATCTCAGCTGCCAGGAGGGTTAGGGTGGAAGAGAGGAGGGTTTAAATACCTGAGGATCCACCCGGGGGATGATGACACTACAAAGAAAAACTGGGAGGGAGTAGTGGAGAAAATTGAGGTGGCTGTTACCTCAGATATCATACAGGGGAAGGGCCCTGATAATTAATAACCTGGTGGCATCTAGTCTGTGGTACAGATTAAACTGTATGGAACCTCCTGTTGGCCTGTTACAAAAAATACAGGCAATCTTAGTAAATTTCTTCTGGGACAAACTACACTGGGTACCACACAGTGTCCTTTACCTGCCAAAGGAAGAGGGGGGGCGGGGCTTAGTGCACCTGCAAAGCAGAGCAGCAGCGTTCAGGCTGCAGTTCATACAGAGATACCTCACAGGAAGTGAAGACCTGGTGTGGAAAGCAACAACCAGCACCATTTTAGGAAAGATAGCAGGTTTAAAGTTAGATGCCTCCTTGTTTTTACTGAACTGTGGTTTTATATGTATCGTTGTATCATTTTTAAAACATGGACTCTTTTTTAATGGACCAGCCTGGATCCAACAGCTTCACTGTTCTGGCTCCTGGAGGAGCCTCTGATCCATGGGGCCCGGCTGGACGTGCGGGACAGCAGCAGACCTGGACTCTCCCAGAGACTGGTCTCAGCCAGGGCAGTGAAGCTGAGACACATCGTAGATGCTGCAGGTCCAAGACTTCACGACGTAGAGACACTGGCCTCTCGACTTGGACTGAGGTCAAACCAGCACACCAGGAACATTTTAAATGCATGGACTACAAAACTGACCACTGAGGAACTGGAGATGCTGCAGGACTATGCCAGCGGAGCAGAAACTCCCGATGAAGGGGATCCGTTCCCTGAGCTGGGGTTAGAAGTAGACCAGTCTGAGCTGACGGGACCACTGCTGGTCTCTCAAAGAGTCAACGTGCACATGGTGAACGGGAAGGCTCTGTACAAACTCTGTGTCCAAGCCCTCAACAAAAGACAGCTGAGTGGTGAGTATCTCAGTGGTGTTTTAACAAAGCTGTTCTGTTGTTGACAGGGAGCTGAGCTTCAACCCAGAGTTTTTATGAGACCAGATAATAAATAAATAAATAAATAAATAAATAAATAAATAATATTGTGTAAACTGTTAACTTATGTTGAGATCAAAACATTGAAAAATAAATAATTTCTAAAAATCAAAAACTCTCTCTGGGAGTTGGTGTGTGAGAGTGTGTCAGCGTATTGGCTGATTTTGGTGACTTTTCAAACTTTTCTTGTATGTTTTTTATTTTCTGGGTTGATCTGGTTTTATTAGTTATATTATATTTGTAGTTTCACAGGGGTTTGGTGTGGGGGTGGTTTTGTGGGGGTCTGTGAAGGTGTCACAGACACCTCCAGCTCAGCCGGCCACCATGTCTGCAGGTGCCGGGCTGGAGAGGCTGACTCGCCGGCATGCCGTCAAGATGGTGCTGGCGGGCGGCTGCTCGGTGGAGGAGTGCAGCCTGGCTGTGGGGGAGCTGGTTCGGGTACAGCAGCGTGAAGTCTGCCTCCCGGATGAACAGCGCGGTGGTGATCTTCTTGGACAGCATAGACAAAGTGAATCGGGTTGTTGAGAGCGGGGTGGTGATCCAGGGGACGTTCACTCCGGTTCTCTCTCTAGGTTAACCCCGCTAAGAAAATCATCATTTCCAATGTGCCTCCGTTTATCCGGAACGAAGTCCTGGAGAAAGAGCTGGCCCGACACGGGCAGCTCGTTTCTCCGATCAGGTTGGTCCCTCTGAGCTGTAAGTCTCCTCACCTGAAGCACGTCGTCTCCTTCAGACGACAGGTGCTCATGATCCTCAACAAGGGTGAGGAGGAGCTCAACCTGGCCTTTAAGTTCAGGGTGGACAACTTTGACTATGCTGTACATGCCACCTCTGAAAATATGAAATGTTTTAGATGTGGAAGAGAGGGGCATCTCATTCGTTCTTGCTCGGAGAGAGAGAGAGGGTGGGCTGGCAGGTGAATGCCGGTGAGACACCGGCCGCCGAGGGCGAGGCGTCGCTGCCCCGTCCTCCGGTCCAGCTGGTAGAGGCGGCGGTGTCTCCGCCTCTGCGGGCGGAGTCTGCGCCTCCGCCGGCTGACCCACCGAGTGGCCACAGCTCAGAACCACAGACAGAAAGGGCAGAGGAAACAGGTAGCAGGAGCGTGTGGCACAGGGCTTTGTTTCAAAGTGAATATACTGAGAACAGCCATACTGTCTTCTTTTATCACTGCTCTGCCGAAAGGTGTCAGCAGATGCCAGCACACAGCTGGAGGCTGATATCTCCCCAACAGGAACCTAAAGCCCGGGAAAGCTCCTGGTCTAGATGGTCTGCCAGCACACTTCTACAAGGCCTTCTGGTCAGTGGTGGGGGAGGACCTGCTGAGCGTCCTCAGGGACAGTCTGGTGGCGGGCCGGTTGCCCCTGAGTTGCAGGAGAGCGGTCCTCACACTCTTGCCAAAAAAAGGTGACTCTCTGGCAATTGAACCTATCCTCCAGAAACTCAGAGCTGGTTTTAATTTTCCAAATTCTGATTCTGTTTTTAAATTGTCTGCGTATGCTGACGATGTCATTATTGGTGTAAAAAACCAAGATGTCATAAATTTTATAACTCTCCACAGTTTTAGTCAGATCTCCTCTGCTAAAGTTAACTGGGGAAAAAGTGAAGCTCTGAAGATGAGAGCTGGGCTGCGGGGGGTTAAACTACCTGGTGGGCTCAACTGGAAAAGAGGAGGTTTCAAATATCTGTCTACCTGGGAGATCAGGACACTGTTGCAAAAAAATGGGAAAATGTTTTAGAAAAAGTGGAGGCTCAAAAAATGAAAATGGATTTGACCAAAAATGTCTTTTAGAGGTCGTGTTTTAATTATCAATAATCTAGCTGCTTCCATGTTGTGGCATCGCCTGTCTTGTGTGGACCCCCCCCCCCATGACCCTGCTGGCTAAACTCCAGGCAGTGATTGTAAACTGCTTCTGGGACCGCCTGCACTGGGTCTCACAAAGTGTCCTCTTTCTTCCCAAAGAGGAAGGGGGTCAGGGACTCATACACCTGGCCAGCAGGGGAGCTGCTTTCCGGTTGCAGTTCATACAGAGACTGCTGACAGGACCTGCTGACCTGGTGTGGAGGCCTTGCAGCCCGGGCTGTCCTGGCTCCGGTGCTGGGGACTGGGACTGGAGGAATCCATTGTTTTTAATGGACTTTGGAAAATGCAGACTGTGAGATCTCCCAGGATTTTATGAAAGTCTTTTTAAAATCTGGGGACTTTTCAGAAAAGAGAGACTGCAGAGTTTGAACTCACTATGCTGGATTTTAAAGGAGCCCATCATCTATGGAACTTGTTTTAACGTGAGCCAGACTCTGGGGGTTTCTGGTGTGGAAAAGTTTGTGGCTGCAAACATCACCACACTGGGTCAGGTGGTGGACCTGTGTGGACCACACATGGAGGATGCTGCTGCTCTGTCCTCTGCTGTGGGAGTCTCCTCGGTGAGGCTCATCAGTAACATGCTGAGAGTGTGGAGGGACCAGCTCTCATCAGAGGAACGATACAGCATTGTTTTTATGTCTGAAGGTCTTTTAATGCACAGTGACTCAGATCCTTCCCCTGCAGAGAGCCTGGATCCAGATTTTAAAGACTGTTGTGGCTGGTTTTTAGAGCACGGTGTGTCAGGGCCCACACGTCTCGCAGACACAGGGGGTAAAACTTCATGGAGAGCACTTTACAAACCACTGTTAACAAAAAGGGTTGGAGACTTACAGTGGAGGGTTTTACATGGAGCTGTTGCTGTCAGTGCTTTTGTGTCTATTTTAAACCCGAGTGTTGATGAAAGGTGTCCGTTCTGTTCCCTCAGAGAAACTGTGTTTCACTGTTTTATGGACTGCAGCAGGCTGAAGGGCCTGTTTCTGCTTTTAGAGAGGCTGTTTTATCTGTTTGGGGTGGTTTTTACAAAACATATTCATTTTAAGCAGCAAATACAAAATGAAAGAAAAAGCAAAGTGTCAGCTGTTAAATTTACTCCTGGGTCAGGCCAAGATGGCCGTTCAGCTGAGTCAGGAGGAGAAAGATGGAGGGATCCTCAGACTGTGAGGCAGAGACAGTTTTCATCAGAATGATTAAGACCAGGATTACCATTGATTTTAACTTCTACAGTCTGATGAAGGATTTAGTGTCTTTTGAGAAAGTCTAGTGTATAAAAGAGGTTCAGTGATCAGTGAGGGAGGAGAAGCTGCTGTTTGGACATTTACTGGTCTAATGTGTGTCTGTAAGTTTAAACGGTCATCTGTCCATCTGTGTTTGAGTGTATGTGTGTGTGTGTGTGAATGCATAAATGTTTGTATCTGTGTGCTTATGTAGTTTTATTTTTTATTTTTTATTTTAGGGTTAGAGGTTTCTGTTTATCAGTTTTCTTCATTTGTGTATCTGTTTGTTCAATTTGCTTATTGTTATTATTATCAGCATTATTTTTCTTTCATTATTCAAAAGTAAAACTTATGTATATGAATTAAGTTAAATAAAGAGAGCTGAAAAATAAAAAATCTCTCTCTCTCTCTGTGTGTCTCTCTCTGCCTGTCTGTTTCTTCTCATCTCGTCTTTCTAATCAATAATTTATGTGTCGTTGTGTTTTTTCGTCTCTTCTCTTCATTGTGTTGTTGTGTTGTATGTGTGTGTAGCTGTTGTGTGTCGTGTTGTGCGTGTTGTGTGTGTTGTGTGTGTTGTCGTGTCTGTGGTTGTGTTATGTGTGTGTAGATGTGTTGTTGTTGTTGTGTTGTGTGTTATGTGTTGTGTGTGTTGTGTGTGTGTGTTGTGTTGTGTGTGTGCGTAGCTGTGTTGTTGTTGTCCATGTTATGTTGTTGTGTGTGTGTGTTGTGCATTGTTGTGTACTCACTGCGTCCGTTCAGTGTGTGGGTGTGTGTGTCCACCATGGTTGTGTGTTGGGAGTTGTTGACCATCAGAGTCATTTCCTGTCTGGAGCTCAGAGTTTCTTTCCGTTTCTTCGCCAACTTCCTGCAGAGACAAAATCAAACACGTCAACGTTTGTTGGTCAGGTCAGGTCCCTGAACGCAGCACAAAGACGTCATGAAGACATGTTTGCTCATGTGACCTTCACTGACAGTTCGGACACTTTAAAGAGCTCCTGTGCTGAGATGCTCTCAATGACTACAATGCATTAGCATGTTCGCATGCTAGCATTAGATAACTGGGCTTCACATTGTATGTGTAGCTTAGCAACAGAACACGAGGTAACAGTAATACATGTGTGTTCGATGGTAAACTCACACACAAATACACACAAATACACACTGTGATAGAGACCGTCTGTAGGTCTTCTTCTGCTGTTTCATCTTTTCAAAGAGAATAAACCTGAAGAAGACTCTCTCTCTGCTTCCTGTTGGTGTGTCTCGCCCCGTATAGTCCAACTTCTAAACTTTGTGTTTAACTGTTAAGGTGGTATTAAAAGATTATGATCAGTTTCAGTTAAGGTGGTATAAGTGGAAATCTACGGTGTTACATCTGTTTTAAGGAGGTATTGGAGGAGTTTTTGACTGTGTGTGTGTGGCTTATTCAAGAACAGTTTATTGTTGTTATTCTATCTATATCTAATTAAGGTGATATGAGTGAGGTTTTTAAACGTGGTATACGTCTTTTAAGGTGGCTGTCTTTGCCTGAAAAGGTCATGCAGTCAGATATTAAGGTGGTATGACTGCTATACTTTCTTTAATGAGCTGTAACTAAACTGTCTGATAAGACTGTGAATGTTCTGCTGTAATGGAGGTCATACATTTCTAAATTAGTTCTGCTTTTTAAATATATGAGCCATAAAAACCACACACACAAACACCATCACACAATCACACACACAATAACACACGCACACACACAACTCTATGCTCTATCTTTCCTTGTTTCTGCACATTTGTCCTTTAAATGTAGTTTTACTGTTCTCAGATCAGGAAGTGTTTTTTAACTCTTCAGGGCTTGATAGGAATTTGGTAGTTTATTGTAATGATGGTGTTTGAAAAACAGTTGTGACATTTTTTCTAAAAGCTACTAAAAATATCTGGACTGCTGAATACGACACATCCCTTTCACATATTAGAAGGTTTTTATTATGGTGTCATGCAGACTGTCCAGTCCAGCAGAGAGCAGAACCAGAGTGAGGTGTTTACTGACCTCCACCGTCCACAACAAAAATTATGCAGCACTCAAAAAATACTACATGATACTGAAGAAAGCAGAGTGAACACTAATTACAACAATAAATCAATTGATCAGTGAATTAACAATCAGTTAATTGACCAGCAACTAGTTTGCTCACTAATTAATGAATCTGACGTTCTAAACCAAAAACACAGTAAACATGTGATGCTTTAATTCAGTCTGTGCTCTTTTTCTACCTCTATCTCTATTTATCTCTAATCTCTTTCTATTATTTCTATCTTTTCATTCCTCTATCTCTCAATCTATCCGTCTACTTGTCTGTTTATCTCTTGTATAACCTCTACAGAGGGAAAAATACCACCTTTAAAAACATCCTTTCATTCTCTCGTCTGTCCATCTTCCATCATCTGTGTCTCCACACACAGGAAAACACTCCATCCATTTTGAAACCTTGATGTATTTTCTCTCTTTCTATTCCAAGTGTGTGAATCAAAAAACATCCATTTGTCCGATTACTCACACTCACTCACACACACACACAGTGAAAAGTTTAACCCTGACCTGAAAATGGAAAAGAGAAAAAAATACTGAAATGTATAAATAAATATAAAAAACAGGCTTTTAAACTAAAAAGTAAGACATCAGTGAAAGCTGTGCTGTGTGTGTGTGTGTGTGTGTGTGTGTGTGTGTGTGTGTGTGTGTGTGTGGGGTTAACATGGAGGACAGTGAAAGCGCCCTGCGGCGACGCTGCCCTCCCCTCCCCCTCATGTCACCTATTTATTCTTCTGTGGTTCAGTCAGACAGTAAAAACCTAAAGCGTTTCTTCTTCTCTGATTCAGACGTGAACACACAAACTCTCTCTGAGTAAAACTGCAACACAAACTCTTAATCTGCAATGAAACCCAACTGCTTCTGATTATAACAGAATATTTACACTCTTCTTTTCAAAATCTTTCAGACAAAACGACATTGTTGTTGAAAGAGAAGAGACAGCTACAAAGAGACACAAAAAGACGCTCAATGACCACATAGGGACATAAAACAACACAGACACAAAACAACAACACAGAGACACAAAACTACAACACAGACACAAAACAACTAAAAAGATGCAAAATGACTAAGAGCAGCTACAAGGAGACACACAATGAAAGCAAAGAGACAAACCAAGAACAAACAACCCCTGAACAAAGTGATTTACAGCAGATTTTATTTCACTGAATCTCGTCAAAATGTATTTTCTCCCTGTTTGTGTCTCTTTTTTTTTCCCTGTCGAGTCGCGCCGACTCCAATCACCTGTCCCAACCTTTGACCTCTGACCCTGCCCACACACAGACTCTGCAGTGAATGGTGAATAGAGAGAGAGCAGGATGTGACCTCACTGTTCACTGTTCCCAGAAAAGCAGCAGCAAACAACTTTTATATGTTTTTATATCTCACTTCTGTGTGTGTGTGTGTCATGACATCATCAGCGAGGTGTCGAGGTTGATTGATTTAGTAACACTTAACATGAACACACACACGCACAGATGCATGTCAAGGCTAATCTATGCTAATCTAATGAGCGACAGGACAATGCTGTTAGCAGTAATGGATGTCAGAGTGTGTGGGTGAGTGTATGTGTGTGTGAGAGTGTGTGTGTGTGAGTGTGTGTGTGTGCGCAGTGGAGCAGGGTTAATAGAATTAGCTGGCTGTAATAAACCTGTCTGATCAAATGAGATCATTACAAGGAGAGAGATACACACACTACACACACACACACACACACACACACATGGGCACACGGGGCTGTAAATCACAGCAGCCTCTCAGCCTCCTTCAAGCATCATAAAACTGACTGTGTGTCTGAGCCGGGGGTCCACATACTTTTGGCCATGTACTTTGAATTGAGGCTGATGACAAACAGAAGTGTGTGTGTGTGTGTAAGTCTCAAGTCTCTCTGTGTGTGTGTGTGTACTGCCTGAACAGAAATTATAAAATGACTGTGTGTGATTTTACAGACTTCCTCTAATAAAACGTTCATTTGTTTTAGATGAATTGAAGCTTTGGTTTCTAATATATGAAAAGATGTGTGGGAAACACACACACAGTTTAATGTGTGTGTGTGGATGTAATGCAGCTGTTACACACAAACATGATGAACACACACACAGTGACCTGAGGAGGAGTGTGTGGGTACTTCCTGTCTCCCTGAGGAGGCGTCGGTTGGAGATAATTCAGCTCTAACCTGGAGGGAAACTCAGGTTTCTCTCCAGCTCACATAGTTATTGATCAAAAGGCTGAGTTTCACTGCTTTTATTTTTACTTTTCACATCAGTTCGAAACAGGAAGCCAAAGTATCCTCTCGGTGTTCAACCAATCAGGAGGAGTGAGCTGGAGGTGTGTTGGAGTCGAGTCAAGCGATGCTGAAATCAGCTGAAATCTGTCAGAGCAAGCTGAATGAGGCGGCGCTGATCGGCGCAGAGAGCCCATGAAGCTCAACAGAAGGATGAAGGATGCTGCAGCACAGAGGTCGACCAGAGCGCAGACGAGTCCAAATACTCGAATACTCAAATAAAACTACGGGTACTGAACGCAGAGATGCTCCGTCCAATCAGCACAAAGCTCAGGCAGCAGCACTGAACTGAGCTCAGACGCGAGCGAAGGGTTTGTGGGTAAATGTTCGGATGCTTCATAGACGGCACTTTTCAGATAGCTGCAGAGTCGGTGTGACCATCAAACATCCATCAAACATCAAACATCAAACCTTCCAAACATCAAACCTTCCAAACATCAAACGTCCAAAAATCAAACGTCCAAACATCAAAGGTCCAAACATCAAATGTCCAAACATCAAACGTTCAAAAATCAAACATCCATCAAATGTTCAAACATCAAACGTACATCAAACGTACATCAAATGTTCAAACATCAAACATCAAATGTCCAAACATCAAACGTTCAAAAATCAAACATCCAAAAATCAAACGTCCATCAAATGTTCAAACATCAAACGTCCAAACATCAAACGTCCACATCAAACATCAAACATCCATCAAACATCAAACGTACAAATTTCAAGCGTCCAAACATCAAACGTCCATCCAAAAATTTCAAACGTCCAAACATCAAACATCAAACGTCCATCAAACATCAAACGTCCAAACATCAAACGTCCATCAAACTTACAAATTTCAAGCGTCCAAACATCAAACATCCATCAAACATCAAACATCAAACCAAACGTCCAAACATCAAACGTCCATCAAACATCAAACATCAAACATCCAAACATCCAAACATCAAACGTCCAAACATCAAACGTCCATCAAACATCAAACGTCCAAAAATCAAACGTCCAAACATCAAATGTCCAAACATCAAACGTTCAAAAATCAAACATCCATCAAATGTTCAAAAATCAAACGTACATCAAACGTACATCAAATGTTCAAACATCAAACATCAAATGTCCAAACATCAAACGTTCAAAAATCAAACATCCAAAAATCAAACGTCCATCAAATGTTCAAACATCAAACGTCCAAACATCAAACGTACATCAAACATCAAACATCCATCAAACATCAAACGTACAAATTTCAAGCGTCCAAACATCAAACGTCCATCCATCAAAACATCAAACGTCCATCAAACATCAAACGGTCCAAACATCAAATGTCAAACATCAAACGTCCAAACATCAAACGTCCATCAAACTTTCAAACGCGTCCAAACATCAAATCGCATCAACACGTCAAGCGTCAAAGCGTCCAAACATCAAATGTCCATCAAACATTAAACGTTCATCAAACCTCCATCAAACATCAAAGGTCCAAACACCAAACGTCCAAACATCCAAAAATCAAACGTCCATCAAATGTCATCAAACATCCAAACGTCAAACGTCCATCAAACGTCCAAACATCAAACGTCCATCAAACATCCATCAAACATCAAACATCAAACATCAAACATCAAACGTCCAAACATCCATCAAACGTCCAAACATCAAACGTCCATCAAACATCAAACATCAACGTCAAACATCAAACATCAAACGTCCATCAAACGTCTGAACATCAAACGTCCATCAAACATCCAAACGTCCAAACATCCAAAAATCAAACGTCCATCAAATGTCCAAACATCAAACATCCAAAAATCAAACGTCCGAACATCAAACGTCCATCAAACATCAAAGGTCCAAACATCAAACATCCAAAAATCAAACGTCCATCAAACATCAAGTTCAAACATCAAACGTCCAAACATCAAACTTCCAAACATTAAACGTCCATAAAACATTAAACATTCATCAAACCTCCATCAAACATCAAAGGTCCAAACACCAAACGTCCAATCAAACATCCAAACGTCCAAACATCAAACATCCATCAAACATCCATCAAACATCAAACGTCTTCCAAACCATCAAACATCAGTCCAAACATCAAACATCAAACGTCCAAACATCAAACATCCATCAAACATCCAAACATCAAACATCAAACGTCCAAACATCAAACCTCCATCAACGTCCATCAAACGTCAAACATCAAACGTCCATCAAACGTCCATCAAACATCAAACGTCCAAACATCAAACAAACATCAAACGTCCATCAAACATCAAACGTCCATCAAACGTCCATCAAACATCAAACATCCATCAAAAATCCATCAAACATCAAACGTCCAAACATCAAACGTCCATCAAACATCAAACCTCCATCAAACCTCCATCAAACATCAAAGGTCCAAACACCAAACGTCAATCAAACATCCAAACGTCCAAACATCAAACGTCCATCAAACATCCATCAAACATCAAACGTCCATCAAATGTCCATCACATCAAACGTCCATCAAACATCCATCAAACATCAAACGTCCAAACATCAAACGTCCATCAAACATCAAACATCCATCAAACATCCATCAAACATCAAACGAAACATCAAACGTCCAAACATCAAACCTCCATCAAACCTCCATCAAACATCAAAGGTCCAAACACCAAACGTCCAAACATCAAACGTCCATCAAACATCCAAACGTCCAAACATCAAACATCCATCAAACATCCATCAAACATCAAACGTCCATCAAACATCAAACGTGTCCAAACATCAAACGTCCATCAAACATCCATCAAACATCCAAACATCAAACGTCCATCAAACATCAAACAACCATCAAACATCAAACATCAAACATCCATCAAAAATCCATCAAACATCAAACGTCCAAACATCAAACATCCAAACGTCCATCAAACGTCATCAAACATCCATCAAACATCAAACGGTCCAAACATCCAAACGTCCATCAAACATCCAAACGTCCATCAACAAACGTCCAAACATCAAACGTCCATCAAACATCATCAAACATCAAACGACCATCAAACGTCCAAACATCAAACATGTCCAAACATCAAACGTCCATCAAACATCAAATATCAAAGTCCAAACACCAACACCAAAAATCACACGTCAAACATCAAACGTCCATCAAACATCAAACGTCCAAACATCAAACGTCCATCAAACAAACGTCCATCAAACATCAAACATCATCAAACGTCCATCAAACATCAAACATCAAACATCAAACATCAAAACATCAATCAAATGTCCAAACAAGTGTTCAGAGTTTCCACGTCAGAATCACAACCTGAACCTGAACTTCAGGACCTGGACTCTGGGTTAAAGGTCAGAGATCGAGAGCGTTAAGTCATCAGTTAAGATTTGAGGCGAATGGTTTTGGGGTCAGAGGTCACAGGCTGGACTCTGAGCCTCAGACTGAGAAAGACCTTTGTGACGATGTGGCAGGTAAATTAGGACCTGAACTCAGAGCCTGGACCAAGAGCCAATCAGGGGTCAAAGGTCAGTGATCAGAGGTCACATTAACTCTGAGTTAGACTGATCAAATGTATGATCTGAGGGTTCAAAGGTCAGAGTTGAGATCTGCGCTGAAGGTTAGTGTCACTGATCCAAAAGGCTCAAACTCGTGGTGAAGGTCAGAGGTCAGAGTTGTAGATGAGGGTTCAAAGGTCACAATGAGGTGTAAAGGTAGGGTCATTATTAGAGCAGTTCAAAGGTCACAGTTTTCAGGTACAAGTTAAAATTAGCATTAAGCGTTGGAAAGTAGTCATCATCTAAGGGATCAGACAAGTGATGAGTCATGGGGGGGGGGGTATTTACCACCAAGGTAACTTTAATGAGTTTTGGGTAATACAGGGGTCAGAGGTCAGGGGTCACATTTCTGTGCATGCATGATCAGCAGTTTAGGGTCATGGGTCAGAGGTCAGGGGGGTACAGGCAGGACACACTCGGAGCTGAGGGTTTCAGGTGTTTGAGTCTGATGTGAGGGTTAAAGGTGAGGGGTCAGAGGTCAAACAGGTTACTTACAGGTAGTAAGTGTAGGAGTGATAATTTCTTCGTCTAAGTGGTGGGGGGGCGGAGCAGAGGGAGGGATGGAATGAGGGGAAGAAAAAACAGAAAAACAGAAAAAGGAAAAACAACAGATTAATGTCTCGGAGAGAAAAAACAGAACAGATGAGTTAAATTATTGTGTGAGTTAAATTATTGTGTGAGGTGGGGGAGGTGGGGAATGGAGAACCGTGATTGGCCGGTGCAGAAATTATCCGCAAGGTGTCAATCAAAGTGTGAGGGGGGGGGGGGACACATCTGATTGGAGGCGAATGTGTG
The DNA here is from genome assembly GCA_023238725.1 of Scortum barcoo. Classification (NCBI taxonomy): domain Eukaryota; kingdom Metazoa; phylum Chordata; class Actinopteri; order Centrarchiformes; family Terapontidae; genus Scortum; species Scortum barcoo. Next base: position 22,961,428 of record CM041551.1, read on the forward strand.
GAAAGAAGACACGTACACGTATGTTACACACATCTCTGGTGCTGGGTAGTTGGTTGGTATAGTTAAATGATAATATAAATATAAATATAAATATAAAGGTCACGATGCCTGATCACCTGATCGATCAATATATGACGATCAGTTGCATTATTTCCAACATGGCTACTGTATTACTTTAACACTGCAGTAGTAGTAGTAGTAGTACATTATTATTTTAATAATATTAAATAAAACTTTTTAGTATTATCATTTCCTTTCTCTCCTTTTTGTCAACATGTTGGAAGATGCAGTGGTCTTGTTTGAATAAACTTTATTGTCACCGTCGATGGAAAAAGACAGCGAGTGTTTGTTGTCATCATTCAGTGGATCCGAACAGCGTGAACAGAAAAGTTGTGAGATGATTTCAACAAATAACACAAATAATTAAAATAATTATAGTTAAACCGACGTAGACGATTAATAAAAACATTAAAGATTCGATCAGTTTGTCAGTTTCAGGTACTTCGCTG